>JARQOD010000471.1:41857-151196 GCA_033576555.1 Oophaga sylvatica
CCCCCCCCATTGACTTCAGGGGGTTTTCGTGTTTCAGTCGGACCTTCAACATTTCCCGAAGTCGGGGCCGATTTATCGCCTGACTTTTGAAAAGCGGTTTACGAAACCCAAATCGACCCTCCCCGGAGGCAAAGTCGCTTATCTCTAGCGGCTACCTCTGTGCTGGGGTTTGTCAGTGGCAATGTGACCTCCTTATCTAGGACATTAATTTGTTTGCACCTGACCCTGGCCTTTCTGCGGTCGCCGTGTCCCCGCGATTGAAGAAGACTTGCTACTTTTACTCGGGTCCCCTTACTGCACTATTTTTTCCCTTGCTTTAGAGTCACAGTCTGAATTGGAGTCACCACCACTCACCCTGTCATCCTGGAACAACAAGTACCTACTTAAAACAGGCGTCGGACCTTATTCCTGGAGCTTCCCCATCTTCAACGGTCACACTTTTGGTCACCTCTGCTAAGTCCCAGAGTTGGTCAGCCCCACACTTCCGTCCGTCATACTTTCGGTATTGCTGCCATCGTCATGTCACTAATTTGAGCCCGTCCACCATTTCCCCTGGTCATGCCTAACTTGAGACTGTCAACTCTAGTGGACCATTCTCCATATTATTACTCCTATAGAGATTACCTCTACAGACACTTTTCCCTTTATCCAACCATCCCACATGGCTTCCATGTCCCTACCTATTATCATAGTATACAGTAAGTCCAGGACTACACCCACTTCATGATACGTGGACACCTCAGTCGCGTCAATGTAGAGGGAGGCTGTCAAAGGTCCTTTAACGTCCTCACATGGACCAATTCCTTTCGACTTTGTCCCAGGCGACATAGAAGGTTCAGGAGGGGTCCTGTTGCATTTAGGTAGCTGAGGAGAAAAAGCAAAAACTTCAATACACCAGAGAGGCTGGAACCTATTGGATTGCAGTAACCTGAACTAACCACACAACTAGAGGTAGCCGTGGAGCGTTCCTACGTTGATCCTAGACGCCTCGTCACAGCCTGAGAGATAACTACACCAAAAGGCAGAAAGAGGAAAGCTATCTGCCCCGGAGCAGATCCCCAAACAAAATAGGAAGCCCCCAAACATGTAATGGTGGTTAGACAAAAAGAAGCACGGACACAGACAGAAAATAGAATGAGCAAACGCTGGGGCCCAATCTGTCTAGACAGAAAAGTAAAGGAAAGGATTCTTACTGCAATCCAAAAAAAACCAAAAAAATACCAACTCTTCTGATTGCAAAAACACCTGAGATCACACGATCTCCACCACCTAAATCAGATCTCTGATGTAACAAAACTAAGCCGCAGCCACTGAAAAAACAGGAAAAAACAAATGAACAAATAACAGTGGCTACAAATTATTATTATTATTTATTTCTATAGCACCATTGATTCCATGGTGCTGTACATGAGAAGGGGTTACATACAAATTACAGGTATCATTTACAGTAAACAAACTAACAATGACAGACTGATACAGAGGGGAGAGGACCCTGCCCTTTCGGGCTTACATTCTACAGGATTGTGAGGCAGGAGACAGTAGGTGGGGGGGTTGCAGCAGTTCCGGTGTTGGTTGAGGCGATATCTCCGGTAGTGGTGAGGAGGTAGCAGGGTCATTGCAGTCTGTAGGCTTTCCTGAATAGATGGGTTTTCAGGTTCCGTCTGAAGGATCCGAATGTGTTTGATAGTCGGACGTATTGGGGCAAAGAATTCCAGAGGATGGGGGATATTCGGGAGAAGTCTTGGAGGCGGTTGGGTGAGGAGCGAATAAGTGTGGAGCAGAGAAGGATGTCTTGGGAGGATCGGAGATTACGTGAGGGAAGATATCGGGAGATTAGTTCAGAGATATAAGGAGGAGACAGATTATAGATGGCCTTGTAGGTCAGTATTAGTAATTTGAACTGGATACGCTGAGGGAATGGGAGCCAGTGAAGAGATTTGCAGAGGGGAGAAGCGGAGGAGTAGCGAGGAGAGAGGTGAATTAGTCATGCAGCAGAGTTAAGGATGGACTGGAGAGGTGCGAGAGTGTTAGCAGGGAGGTCAGAGAAAAGGGTGTTGCAGTAGTCGAGGCGGGAGATGATGAGGGCGCGCACAATCATTTTAGTAGATTGAGGGTTGAGGAAGGGACGGATTCTGGAAATATTTTTGAGCTGAAGGCGACAGGAGGTAGAAAGAGCTTGGATGTGCGGTTTGAAGGACAGAGCAGAGTCAAGGGTTACTCCGAGGCAGCGGACTTCTGGTACGGGGGAAAGCGTGATGTCGTTAATTGTGATAGATAGGTCAGGTAAGGAAGATCTGTGGGATGGGGGAAAGATTATGAGTTCAGATTTGTCCACATTGAGTTTGAGGAAGCGGGAGGAGAAGAAGGAAGATATGGCTGATAGACACTTCGGGATTCTGGATAGCAGAGAGGTGATGTCTGGGCCAGAGAGGTAGATCTGAGTGTCATCAGCGTAAAGGTCGTACTGGAATCCGTGGGACTTTATGAGTTGCCCCAGGCCAAGTGTATAGATTGAGAAGAGTAGGTGTCCTAGAACAGAGCCTTGGGGGACTCCAACAGAGAGAGGGTGGGACAAGGAGGTAGTGTGGGAGTGGGAGACGCTGAATGTGCGGTTGGAAAGGTATGAGGAGATCCAGGATAGGGTGAGGTCCTTGACGCCAAAGGAGGAAAGAATCTGTAGTAGAAGGCAGTGGTCAACTGTGTCAAAAGCAGAGGACAGGTCAAGAAGCAGGAGTATAGAGTATTGTCCGTTCGCTTTGGCTGTAAGTAGGTCATTAGTAATTTTGGTCAGGGCTGTCTCAGTGGAGTGATGGAGGCGGAAACCAGATTGTAGAGTGTCAAAGAGCAAGTTAGAAGAGAAGTGGTAGAAAAGCTCAGCGTGGACATGCAGCTCCAGGAGTTTGGAAGCGAATGGGAGCAGCGATATTGGGCGATAGCTGGACATAGCGGTTGAGTCGAGGGTTGGCTTTTTAAGGATAGGCGTGATTGTGGCATGCTTGAAAGCAGAAGGGAAGGTACCGGAAGTTAGTGATAGGTTGAAGAGGTGGGTTAGGGATGGAATAATAGTGGTGGTGAGGTTGGGGAGGAGGTGGGTTGGGATGGGGTCAAGTGCACAGGTTGTGAGGTGCGATTTGGAGAGAAGACAATTAAGCTCCCCTTCAGTTATGAAGGAGCACAGGCCCAAGGAGGGGACCCGGCTGACCTCCACAAAAGTGCAGAGAACTATGCAAAAAGCAAGCACAAAAATAAAAGCAGAAAATATCTTATCTGAAAGCAGCAGATGCAGGCAAGACTGAGCAAACTTCCAAATGAACCAGGAATCACAATTGAGACAAGAACAATTGATCTCCGGCAACCATCATGGGAGGGAACCTCCCTTATATCAGTCCAGTCAGTGAGCCCAGATTGCCATTCCTCGCTGGAAGGTTCAGTACTGTCTGTAACCACCAGAGGGAGCCTCTGCTCAGAAACCATCTCTAGCACATTCATAACAGGGTCCCCATTAAAGACACTTCACACCCCGCGTCTATCAGTCCCATCACAAGTTCTCCACCAAGACAGAAGGGAAACTGTTGTGACGCCTCATTGGTCGAGCAATCCCAACAATGACATGAATTTTCCTGTTCCTGGCTATAGACCCATGGCGCATTCGCCGCCACCGCCGCCCCTTTTTGGGACTGCACCCCTATTTGGGTCACTGCCCCTTTTGAGACTTCACCTCCTTTAGGGTCACCACCCCCTTTTGGGACTCCACCCCCTTCTGTGCAACCATCACTGTTTGGGTTACTGCCCTCCTTTGGGACTCAAACCCTTTTTGGGCAACCATCCCTGTTTGGGTCACCTCCCCTTTTTTGGGACACCACCTCTTTTAGGGACACCAACCCTCTCTGGGGTACACCCCGTGGACTCCCCCACGGCTTTCTCAGGCTCCAGTTCGCACAGTACCGATATCTCTCTTGGCCTGCACTAGCCCTTTAAGAGTTTGCACGACCTGGACCTCCGATGTCCTCTTACAACACCTCACCAGCTCCTGCTGGCACTGCCACAGCTCCTGCTGTAGCCACTGGCTCTCCTGGCACCTCCGGCTGCCGATCACAAGCTGCTGCTGCTGCTCCTGCAGCCGCTCTACCAGGCTCCGCACCACTATGCACCACTCTGCACGGCTCTGCACCTCTTTGCACAGCTCTACACCGCTCGGCTAAGCTCTGCATGGCTCCAGGCGGCTCTATGGACCTCCGGACGGCTCTGAGGACCTCCAGACGGCTCTGCAAACTTTGTAACCATGCCGAGTTACTGCCAGAAGCTTGCAATCTTCGTGGACCAGCCGCTCCACTGCCAGATGCTTGTATTCTTTGTGACTCCGCCGAGCCACCGCCAGATGCTTGGAGTTCGTGGACCCACTGATCCAGAGCAAGCTGTCTTGAAAAAAATTGTCGTTACCCCCTCCGATCCACAGCAAGCTGCGCCAAGTTCATGGACATTGCCCACAGTCCAGCACCATATGTAAGACTGCGCTCACTGTGTGTGTCGGGGGACACTTGCTTGGCAATGGGACTGAAGCACACAGGAACAGTTTTCTCACACAAACAGTCTATCCAGTTTATTTCCAGAGCATAAACCGTGCCACGAACAGTCCATTACATACATCAATGGAACATAATAAACATCGACAGTCTGTTCCAATGGCAGATACTTCTCTGCCGTTATTATAACCCCCTTGTCTGGAGTTACCTTCCTGGAGGTCTTGCTCCACACGCTGACTTATGTCAGTCCTCTTTCCTGGAGAAACTGCCTACTGGGATCACCGTTCTTGCGACCAAGGCACTCCTGACAGTTCCAGACCCTCAGAAGGTCGGTATCTTCCCCAATGTAGTGCCATCACAGACTGCCTGTACATGGTCTCACCATGTGCTCTACAGGAAGTCCATTCACTAGCGGGACCTTCCAACACATGGACCTGTCCTCCTGCAGGACCTTAGAACAAAGACCATGTGACCAGACCTAAGTCACATTATGTAACTGTAGCCACCAGCATAGGTGGGAGGTGTGTGTGGTTAGCCCTTTCTCACCCAGCTCTCCGGCTAACCCTGTAAGCCCCCTTATAAACAAAAGCAAGGCTCATAGGACTACTAGTCCCAGAACAACATTACTGGCTTACATTTCAGAGGACCTCCTCTGCGACACATACCAGCCATTTACAATAATGCCAGTCACTGCCTCACACATCTATCTATCTTACTATCTATCTATCTATCTATCTATCTATCTATCTACTATCTATCTAACAAGGGTTTTGCTGCTTGCTACAGGTGTGATAAGCTGCAATAATGTATTTGTTCTTTGGTACATTGTTGCACAAACACCTCCTACCTATGCAGTCCCCTTGGCCTATTACCTCTTGTTTTAATTCAAGTATCCCATGTGGTAGGTGTTGCTGAGTACCATACATTTTTATTCATTTTGTTTGACTGATGCTATATCTTTTGTGAAACATTGTTTCCCTCTTGTGGAGCACCGACTTCTTAATTTTATGTATGTGGATTAAAAAAAAATAAAAAATTTGGTCTGGGGTAGTGTTTGAATGTGCTGCCTATCTTCGTCTGTCTGAGTATCCTAATGGTTTGTAGCAGCCTGGTGCATTGCCTGATATAGATGGAATGGGTGAATGGAACACTGCATGTGTCACAATGGGCCCTTGGCCTTTGTCCAGCTGTGCAGCAGCAGCCATCTTTAGTCTGCTGGTACTCAGAAGCAGGAACACAGCTGCTCATTTGTTCATTAATTGGTCTCCCTCCCTCCTGTTGTTGAAGCACCTGGGAACAGCAGGGGAGAGGGAGGGTGTGTTAAAATAGGTGGAGTTGTGCCGATTAAAAACACGTGGATTGCAGCTAGAACGAGTCGCAGAACTGTAGTTTTTAATGCATCCAGTGTTTGTAAAGATGTCTTCCTATGAGCAATCTTTGGCTCGATCTCCACAACAGGTGTCTGTCTTAGGCTGTGTGGTGGCACAAGTGTATTTATCCTTTGGTACATTGCATATTAATACCTTGTGAATATCACTGAAATTGACTAAAGGGCCCGTCTCACACAACGATCTCGCTAGCGAGATCGGTGCTGAGTCACTAGTTTTGTGACGCAGCAGCAAGCTCACCAGCGATATCGCAGTGTGTGACATTCAGCGACGATCAGCCCCCCTGCCGGGTATCGCTGATCGTCGCTGAAATGTCTGGACATTTTTTTGATCGATGGTCTCCCGCTGACAGGCACCCATCGCTGCGTGTGACAGGCGGGAGACCAGCGATCCGCTGGTAACCAAGGTACACAGCGGGTTTCCAGGCGCGGGGCTGTGCCTAGAAACCCGCTGTGTACCTTGGATACCAGCGCCCTGCTGCAGGGAGCTTGTAACCAAGGTACACAGTGTAGTGTTGTTGTACAGATGAAGGGAACTCCAGAAGGCCACACAGAGATGCTGGATGGTAGGTTTAAACAGCCATACTTTATTTTCGTTCCTCTCTCCTGCTCCCCTTACCCAGGACTTCCTGCTCCTGCCTTGTCTCCTCCTCCCCATTACATCATTGTTACTAGGCAGAAACTGAAACAAGGATAACAGCAAGCCAATCACAGATATAGTAACAACATCACATCTCTCCTCTTCTCACCAAACAAAACAACATTATAACTGGATAACGGTCCAAAAGTTCACATTAGTACGAAGGATTTTTTTTTTTTTTCTTTTTACTGCAGAACATAGTCCAAGAGGTGGGCTGGCGGTCTACGATTTGCCCTCGCTGGATAGCGGTGAGACATCACAGTCCCAGATGAACTTTCTGAGTCCCCTGAGGTATCCTCCCTTGGAACTGCTGAGCTCTGGGGATCCGGCAGGACGTCATCGCTATCTGCCTCGTCTGTTTCTGGGACATAGTCGCAAAGTTTTTTAAAATGGGACACGTTCCTTGTGACCTGGCGACCACCGTGATCTTGAGCAGTAACCATGGTGCCTTTGACTTGTGTGACCTGAAAGGGTTCAGGATAGTATTGTGATGCAAACTTGTCTCTAGGTCTTAGCCTTTTTACCAGGACCCAATCTCCCACCAATACTTCCGGTGGCTTGCAACGATGACTGCTCTTATCTGCATACCTCTTCATCTTCTGTTTGGATATGGCATCCTTAGTAGCAATTGGGGTTTGAACAGGGCTCTGCAGAACGCTCGGGAGTTTGACACGCATAGGCCTGTTGAACAGCGCAGTGGCAGGTGGTATCCCAGTAGTAGAATGGGGTGTAGCTCTGTACTGTCTAAGAAATCTGTGTAACTCTTGCTGTAAATCCTTGTGCTCCATGGTAGCGATTGTTAGAACCCTCTTGTTAGATTTTGTTTCAGTTTGCTGGTCACATGACCTTTTTTCCCTATTTAGTCTGACTCCGCCCTTCTGGCTTTGCTGGACTTCATTGTATTATCTACTCTTAAGCTAGCCGGGTGCTTAGGTGCCTTACTCTGTCAGTTTTGCTTAATCTTAGGATCTCGTAGTAATTTGTTTTCTGTTTAATTTTCCCTGCTACAATTTCTGTTAGGAGGTGTCCACCTTTTCTCCCAGTCCCTAGATCTTGTAGGGATTCCTTCCTCGCAACTATAGGTCTTCGTTCAGACTAAATGAAAAACTGGGTCTGATTTGAAAAAGTAAGTTGATGTGTATGCAAAATGTAAATGCATATCAAACACATGACCATTATACAGAGAAAACAAAAAACAAGAAACAAATATCCTAAAATAAAACAAAATAAAAAATATATTGCAAAACATGCATGAAGTTGTAATAATAATAAGGGTATTTGGTAAACATAATTTTGATCAAAAAAATGTACAAGCCATCCCGCCACGTCAAGGCAACCCTTTGTGGACAGTCCTACTCTAATATTAAAAACCTTTCCACTTGTCAAGTGACGTAAATGTGAACAAGGCAGAGGGACTGAACCCACCAGTTGAAGCATAGGCCAGACAGGATGGATTTTTCAGCTCAAAAGCAGGGCGGTCACACCCTTATATGCACAAGATGCACTAAGAACTAAATGAAAAACTGGGTCTGAACTGAAAAAGTAAGTTGATGTGTATGCAAACTGTAAATGCATATCAAACACATGACCATTATACAGAGAAACACAAAAAAAGAAACAAATATCCTAAAATAAAACAAAATAAAAAATATATTGCAAAACATGCATGAAGTTGTAATAATAATAAGGGTATTTGGTAAACATAATTTTGATCAAAAGAATGTACAAGCCATCCCGCCACGTCAAGGCAACCCTTTGTGGGACAGTCCTACTCTAATATTAAAAACCTTTCCACTTGTCAAGTGACGTAAATGTGAACAAGGCAGAGGGACTGAACCCACCAGTTGAAGCATAGGCCAGACAGGATGGATTTTTCAGCTCAAAAGCAGGGCGGTCACACCCTTATATGCACAAGATGCACTAAGAACTAAATGAAAAACTGGGTCTGAACTGAAAAAGTAAGTTGATGTGTATGCAAAATGTAAATGCATATCAAACACATGACCATTACACAGAGAAAACAAAAAACAAGAAACAAATATCCTAAAATAAAACAAAATAAAAAATATATTGCAAAACATGCATGAAGTTGTAATAATAATAAGGGTATTTGGTAAACATAATTTTGATCAAAAGAATGTACAAGCCATCCGCCACGTCAAGGCAACCCTTTGTGGGACAGTCCTACTCTAATATTAAAAACCTTTCCACTTGTCAAGTGACGTAAATGTGAACAAGGCAGAGGGACTGAACCCACCAGTTGAAGCATAGGCCAGACAGGATGGATTTTTCAGCTCAAAAGCAGGGCGGTCACACCCTTATATGCACAAGATGCACTAAGAACTAAATGAAAAACTGGGTCTGAACTGAAAAAGTAAGTTGATGTGTATGCAAAATGTAAATGCATATCAAACACATGACCATTATACAGAGAAAACAAAAAACAAGAAACAAATATCCTAAAATAAAACAAAATAAAAAATATATTGCAAAACATGCATGAAGTTGTAATAATAATAATAAGGGTATTTGGTAAACATAATTTTGATCAAAAGAATGTACAAGCCATCCCGCCACGTCAAGGCAACCCTTTGTGGGACAGTCCTACTCTAATATTAAAAACCTTTCCACTTGTCAAGTGACGTAAATGTGAACAAGGCAGAGGGACTGAACCCACCAGTTGAAGCATAGGCCAGACAGGATGGATTTTTCAGCTCAAAAGCAGGGCGGTCACACCCTTATATGCACAAGATGCACTAAGAACTAAATGAAAAACTGGGTCTGAACTGAAAAAGTAAGTTGATGTGTATGCAAAATGTAAATGCATATCAAACACATGACCATTACACAGAGAAAACAAAAAACAAGAAACAAATATCCTAAAATAAAACAAAATAAAAATATATTGCAAAACATGCATGAAGTTGTAATAATAATAAGGGTATTTGGTAAACATAATTTTGATCAAAAGAATGTACAAGCCATCCCGCCACGTCAAGGCAACCCTTTGTGGGACAGTCCTACTCTAATATTAAAAACCTTTCCACTTGTCAAGTGACGTAAATGTGAACAAGGCAGAGGGACTGAACCCACCAGTTGAAGCATAGGCCAGACAGGATGGATTTTTCAGCTCAAAAGCAGGGCGGTCACACCCTTATATGCACAAGATGCACTAAGAACTAAATGAAAAACTGGGTCTGAACTGAAAAAGTAAGTTGATGTGTATGCAAAATGTAAATGCATATCAAACACATGACCATTATACAGAGAAAACAAAAAACAAGAAACAAATATCCTAAAATAAAACAAAATAAAAAATATATTGCAAAACATGCATGAAGTTGTAATAATAATAATAAGGGTATTTGGTAAACATAATTTTGATCAAAAGAATGTACAAGCCATCCCGCCACGTCAAGGCAACCCTTTGTGGGACAGTCCTACTCTAATATTAAAAACCTTTCCACTTGTCAAGTGACGTAAATGTGAACAAGGCAGAGGGACTGAACCCACCAGTTGAAGCATAGGCCAGACAGGATGGATTTTTCAGCTCAAAAGCAGGGCGGTCACACCCTTATATGCTCAAGATGCACTAAGAACTAAATGAAAAACTGGGTCTGAACTGAAAAAGTAAGTTGATGTGTATGCAAAATGTAAATGCATATCAAACACATGACCATTATACAGAGAAAACAAAAAACAAGAAACAAATATCCTAAAATAAATCAAAATAAAAAATATATTGCAAAACATGCATGAAGTTGTAATAATAATAAGGGTATTTGGTAAACATAATTTTGATCAAAAGAATGTACAAGCCATCCCGCCACGTCAAGGCAACCCTTTGTGGGACAGTCCTACTCCAATATTAAAAACCTTTCCACTTGTCAAGTGACGTAAATGTGAACAAGGCAGAGGGACTGAACCCACCAGTTGAAGCATAGGCCAGACAGGATGGATTTTTCAGCTCAAAAGCAGGGCGGTCACACCCTTATATGCACAAGATGCACTAAGAACTAAATGAAAAACTGGGTCTGAACTGAAAAAGTAAGTTGATGTGTATGCAAAATGTAAATGCATATCAAACACATGACCATTATACAGAGAAAACAAAAAACAAGAAACAAATATCCTAAAATAAAACAAAATAAAAAATATATTGCAAAACATGCATGAAGTTGTAATAATAATAAGGGTATTTGGTAAACATAATTTTGATCAAAAGAATGTACAAGCCATCCCGCCACGTCAAGGCAACCCTTTGTGGGACAGTCCTACTCTAATATTAAAAACCTTTCCACTTGTCAAGTGACGTAAATGTGAACAAGGCAGAGGGACTGAACCCACCAGTTGAAGCATAGGCCAGACAGGATGGATTTTTCAGCTCAAAAGCAGGGCGGTCACACCCTTATATGCTCAAGATGCACTAAGAACTAAATGAAAAACTGGGTCTGAACTGAAAAAGTAAGTTGATGTGTATGCAAAATGTAAATGCATATCAAACACATGACCATTATACAGAGAAAACAAAAAACAAGAAACAAATATCCTAAAATAAATCAAAATAAAAAATATATTGCAAAACATGCATGAAGTTGTAATAATAATAAGGGTATTTGGTAAACATAATTTTGATCAAAAGAATGTACAAGCCATCCCGCCACGTCAAGGCAACCCTTTGTGGGACAGTCCTACTCCAATATTAAAAACCTTTCCACTTGTCAAGTGACGTAAATGTGAACAAGGCAGAGGGACTGAACCCACCAGTTGAAGCATAGGCCAGACAGGATGGATTTTTCAGCTCAAAAGCAGGGCGGTCACACCCTTATATGCACAAGATGCACTAAGAACTAAATGAAAAACTGGGTCTGAACTGAAAAAGTAAGTTGATGTGTATGCAAAATGTAAATGCATATCAAACACATGACCATTATACAGAGAAAACAAAAAACAAGAAACAAATATCCTAAAATAAAACAAAATAAAAAATATATTGCAAAACATGCATGAAGTTGTAATAATAATAAGGGTATTTGGTAAACATAATTTTGATCAAAAGAATGTACAAGCCATCCCGCCACGTCAAGGCAACCCTTTGTGGGACAGTCCTACTCTAATATTAAAAACCTTTCCACTTGTCAAGTGACGTAAATGTGAACAAGGCAGAGGGACTGAACCCACCAGTTGAAGCATAGGCCAGACAGGATGGATTTTTCAGCTCAAAAGCAGGGCGGTCACACCCTTATATGCACAAGATGCACTAAGAACTAAATGAAAAACTGGGTCTGAACTGAAAAAGTAAGTTGATGTGTATGCAAAATGTAAATGCATATCAAACACATGACCATTATACAGAGAAAACAAAAACAAGAAACAAATATCCTAAAATAAAACAAAATAAAAAATATATTGCAAAACATGCATGAAGTTGTAATAATAATAAGGGTATTTGGTAAACATAATTTTGATCAAAAGAATGTACAAGCCATCCCGCCACGTCAAGGCAACCCTTTGTGGGACAGTCCTACTCTAATATTAAAAACCTTTCCACTTGTCAAGTGACGTAAATGTGAACAAGGCAGAGGGACTGAACCCACCAGTTGAAGCATAGGCCAGACAGGATGGATTTTTCAGCTCAAAAGCAGGGCGGTCACACCCTTATATGCACAAGATGCACTAAGAACTAAATGAAAAACTGGGTCTGAACTGAAAAAGTAAGTTGATGTGTATGCAAAATGTAAATGCATATCAAACACATGACCATTATACAGAGAAAACAAAAAACAAGAAACAAATATCCTAAAATAAAACAAATAAAAAATATATTGCAAAACATGCATGAAGTTGTAATAATAGTAAGGGTATTTGGTAAACATAATTTTGATCAAAAGAATGTACAAGCCATCCCGCCATGTCAAGGCAACCCTTTGTGGGACAGTCCTACTCTAATATTAAAAACCTTTCCACTTGTCAAGTGACCTAAATGTGAACAAGGCAGAGGGACTGAACCCACCAGTTTTGATATGCATTTACATTTTGCATACACATCAACTTACTTTTTCAGTTCAGACCCAGTTTTTCATTTAGTTCTTAGTGCATCTTGTGCATATAAGGGTGTGACCGCCCTGCTTTTGAGCTGAAAAATCCATCCTGTCTGGCCTATGCTTCAACTGGTGGGTTCAGTCCCTCTGCCTTGTTCACATTTACGTCACTTGACAAGTGGAAAGGTTTTTAATATTAGAGTAGGACTGTCCCACAAAGGGTTGCCTTGACGTGGCGGGATGGCTTGTACATTCTTTTGATCAAAATTATGTTTACCAAATACCCTTATTATTATTACAACTTCATGCATGTTTTGCAATATATTTTTATTTTGTTTTATTTTAGGATATTTGTTTCTTGTTTTTTGTTTTCTTCGTTCAGACTAGCTGAGGACTTTAGCGGGTCTGGTCGCAGGATCAGGTTCCCCGTTACATCGTAGGGATCAAGCTCAGTTTTATTGTAGGGACAGAGTTCCCATCTTTCCTTAGTGCTTGTAGCAGTTCATAACAGTAAGTCCAGCCAAGAAAAAAAAAAAAAAAAAATCTCTAAGGAAAGATTTTCTGTTTTCATCATGGTGTCGGTTCGGGATTTGGCTGAACGCCTGCAGGGTCTCTCTCTGGAGGTGGCTGAAATCCAGCAACACGTGAGTAGTTGTTCTGGAGCACATTTCGTGGAGGCAAAGGTACGTTTGCCTGATTTATTTTTTGGTGAACAAAAAGATTTTTTTTCTTTTAAAAATGCTTGCTTGTTGTATTTTCATTTGAGACCCAGATCCTCTGGTGATGAATCACAGCGCATAGGGTTTATAGTGTCACTTGGTTCCTTTCATCAAATTGCCCTGCGCTAAGACTCTCGCTAAGGCCTTTGTCAAGGAAATAGTCAGACTACATGGTGTTCCTACTGACATTGTTTCTGATAGGGGACCTCAGTTCGTGGCTCGTTTTTGGCGCGCCTTTTGTGACAGGTTGGGAGTTCATTTGTCGTTTTCATCCGGATATCATCCTGAGTCTAATGGCCAGACAGAAAGGAAAAACCAGGATGTTGAGCAGTTCTTGCGTTGTTTTGTGACTGATAATCAAGAGGGGTGGTCTGAGTTTCTGCCACTTGCTGAGTTTGCTCTTAACAATCATACATCCGCTTCTGCTGGTTGTTCGCCTTTTTTTTGTTGTACTGGGAGACATCCGTCTTTTGGGTCATTTTCCAAGTTGGGATCGGCTGTACCTGAAGAGGAGAATTTTTCTGTTGTGTTGGAGAGAGTTTGGACTGATGTGCATGGTAATCTTCAGGAGGCTAACAAAAGATCCAAAGTGTATTTTGATAGAAAACGACAAGAGGATTTGTTTGCTATTGGTGACATGGTCTGGTTGTCCTCTAAGAATCTGCGCTTGAGGATTCCATCTAAGAAATTGGGTCCCAAGTTTGTAGGGCCCTTTAAGGTGCTTCAGGTTATTAACCAATCTGCTGTTAAGTTGGAGCTTCCTACCTCCTGGAAGATTAATCCGGTGTTTCATGTTTCTCTCTTGAAAAAAGCTGAGGTCTCAGATGGAGACGTCTCGGCCACTGTTCCCCTGGTGGTGGAGGACGGGCAATATGAGATTTCCCGCATCCTAAATTCTAGACGGTATAGAGGGAGTTTGCAGTACCTCGTCGCTTGGAAGGGTTATGGACCCGAGGATAACTCATGGGTGAGGGCGGATGATGTTTCTGCATCTAGACTTGTCAGAGCGTTTCACAAGAGGTTTCCGGATAAGCCTAAGTCCTAGGGGATCCGGAGGATCCTCTTAGAAGGGAGGGTACTGTTAGAACCCTCTTGTTAGATTTTGTTTCAGTTTGCTGGTCGCATGACCTTTTTTCCCTATTTAGTCTGGCTCCGCTCTTCTGGCTTTGCTGGACTTCATTGTATTATCTACTCTTAAGCTAGCCGGGTGCTTAGGTGCCTTACTCTGTCAGTTTTGCTTAATCTTAGGATCTCGTAGTAATTTGTTTTCTGTTTAATTTTCCCTGCTACAATTTCTGTTAGGAGGTGTCCACCTTTTCTCCCAGTCCCTAGATCTTGTAGGGATTCCTTCCTCGCAACTATAGGTCTTCGTTCAGACTAGCTGAGGACTTTAGCGTGTCTGGTCGCAGGATCAGGTTCCCCGTTACATCGTAGGGATCAAGCTCAGTTTTATTGTAGGGACAGAGTTCCCATCTTTCCTTAGTGCTTGTAGCAGTTCATAACAGCGATCCTCAAAGTTTTGTTGATTGATTGCATGAACCGTTCCACTTCACCATTGGCCTGAGGCCAGTAAGGAGTTATTTTCCTGTGAGTGAAACCAAGATAGGTTGCGAATGATCGAAAGTCTGTGCTATTAAAAGGTGGTCCATTGTCGGACTTCACTGTTTCCGGTATGCCATATGCCGAGAAGATCTTGTCTAATTTTGGTATAACAGCCCTGGCAGAGGTTGTCGAAACATGTTCAATGACTGGGAACCTCGAATAGTCATCCATGACAACCAGTAGATAGGAGTGATCCGGTAAAACACAGAAATCAACACTAACAGCAGACCACGGGCCCTCTGGCAGGGGTGTCATTTGTAAGGGTGCGCGTCTATGGTCAATTGTAGTTGCTTGGCAAGGTATGCAATTTTCAATGAGTGCCTCTACTTTTTTGTCTAGTCCTGGAAACCAGACTTTCTCTCTCAGTAATTGCTTTGTTTTCACCACCCCTTGATGAGCCTCGTGGGCCAGATCCAGTACTCTGCTTTGAAGTTTCTGGGGTATCACCAGCCGATTGTTACGCAACAGTAGATTTGAATCAGACACGGAGAGATCATGTCGTACATTAAAGAAGGCTGTCAAGTAGGTTGTTTGATCCGGTGTTTGGAGGCGGGCTTCAGCAAGAAAATTGCTCCAATTTTTAGATCGAACAGTCTCTATAACTAACTGAAGTTGGTGATCGGAATCCACAGTTTGTTGTATTTCCTCCATAGTCATAGCTTTTGGCACAGAATGTGCAACAATAAAATTGATATGTTCCTCTGCAAGGATAGTTGCTGGGATGTCATCCTTGGTAGTTTGTGGTGTTGGGTGTCTCGAAAAGTAGTCAGCCGGATTACCAGCTCCTGCCTCGTATCTCAACCGAAACTGGTAGTTCTGTAGGCGGAGCAACCAGCGTTCAAGTCGTGGGGAAGGCTTTGAAGAATGTTTGTTGAAAAGCGGAATGAGCGGTTTGTGGTCACTTATCACTGTGAATTTATGTCCCATAAGGTACAGATGAAAATGAAGACATCCCCACACAACCGCAAGAGCTTCCCTTTCAGTTTGTGAATAGCGTTGTTCTGTCTCTGTTAAGGCTTTGCTTGCATAGGAAATGGTAGAAACGTTGCCTTCTTTGGACACTTGTGTGAGAATTGCACCCAGGCCCACCGGACTAGCGTCCACGATCAGCTCTGTGGACTTTAGAGGGTCAAAATAGGCCATGACGGTGTCGCCAGTAAGACCGGACTTCATGGAATCGAATGCTGCTTGGTGTTCAGTAGTCCATGTCCAAGGAGTGTCTTTTTTCGTGAGTAGTCGCAGGGGTTCGGAGATCGTGGCCAGATCAGGCATAAATCGCCCACAGTACGTGACTAGTCCTAGAAAACTGCGAACCTCTGACACATTTTGAGGTTGGCTAGCTGACTTTATGGCAGCAACTTTCTGAGGATCTGCTGAAACTCCTTGCTCCGAAAAGATATATCCAAAGAAGCTTAATGACTTTTGGTTAAACTCACATTTTGACGGATTGACAGTTAGATTGCAGGCTTGCAGTCTCTGAAACACTTGCTCTAAGTGACTGTCATGCTCCTCTTGGGTTGTACCATATATAAGAATGTCATCACTGACGTTTAGAACTCCTGCTATTCCAGATAGAACCTGACTGATAACGTTCTGAAATATTTCTGCCGCAGATGAGATACCAAAGTTCAACCTCTTGAATCGTCATAAGCCCACATGGGTACTAAAAGTTGTAATGTACCTGGAATCTGGATGCAACTCAAGTTGATGATAACCTGATTTTAAATCAATTTTAGAAAATACTTTTGCACCATTCAGGTCTGTGATAATGTCATCAATAGTGGGCGTGATGTGCCTTTCTCTTTGAATAGCCAAATTGGCATGCCGCATATCCACACATAGCCGGATTTTACCAGGCTGCTTTGGTTTTGGTGCAACAACAATGGGCGATACCCAAGGAGTCGGGCCTTCAACTCGTTCAACAACATCAGACGCTTCCAGATCCTGCAGTTCTTGCTCCACAAGTTTGCAGACATGAAATGGGATGCGCCTGTGAGGTTGAACAGACGGCTGTATTGACTGGTCAATATGCAATTTTATCTGAACGTCTTTTAGCTTACTGAGACCTTTAAAGAGATTGGGGTATCTCTGCATGATGTGTTGGGCCGAAGGACCTGTGACACTATTGACCAGGTTGACCAGACCTAGAGATATAGCACTCCTGCAGCTGAGAAGCGTGTCTGCGGAGCACTCTACTACATATACAGTGTCGGTGATGGACTTCCCGTCAACTGCAAGTTCTGACTGAAATTTGCCACACAGGGGTAGTGCAGATGCTGAACCATAAGGAAAAATCTTTAGGCTAGTGCTTTGTAGAGCAGGTCTGTTCGGGAGTTGGCTAAAGACTGCACAGCTGATGACGTTTACTGATGCCCCTGTGTCTACTAGGGCTTCCACCGGACTACCATTTATCAGGATAATTCGCCTTGGACTGGTAAGTGCGTGCAGTGTTTGAGATCCCTCTGCAGTCACTGAGAATAGATAAGTACTGTGAGGCTCGTCAGTAAGCTGCAGCGTTTGGATTTTCTGTGACCTGGGTTGTACTGTGGAATGAGGGGATTGTGGTTTGGATCTACACACTTTTGCAAAATGGTTTTGTTTTCCACAATTATGGCAGGTCCCCCCTTTTGCTGGGCAGACATTCTGGTGAGGATACGACCCTCCGCAGTTGTAGCAAGTTGCCCCTGCATACGAGGCACAGGCGGTCTCTGTGTCAGCTTTGCTATACAAGATGGTGCTTCCGCCTCGCACTCAATGTTCTCTATGAGTTTAGCTTGTTTTTCTGCGGTATCATTTACACGTGCTGTTTCAAGCAGTTTTGCTAAAGTCATGGTGGGATCTCTGAGTGCTTGTCTCCGTAACTTAGAGGAGATGCAGCCTTGTAAAATCTGCATTTGGATCTCTTTGTCGACATCTGTAAATTCACAGTAAGCTGCAAGGTGCCGTAGTCGGACATGATATTCATCAATGCTTTCTGTTGCTGACTGCTTTAATTGTCTAAACTTGAAGATTTCAAATGCTGCATTTCTGTGTGGGGAGAAATACTTGCTTAATGCTGCCTTACTGAGCTCATAGTCTTTGTCTTCTCCTGTATTAGGCAGAGTAGTGAAGATATCATAGACTTGTTCCCCTGCATAATGTAATAGCATGGCTTTCTTCCTGGTATCATCTGATATGTTCATGGCTTGTAGGAATATATCAAAACGCTTCAGCCATTTCTCCCAACATGCTGCTAGGTTATCTGGGGACTGATGCACATCAAAAGCAGGGAAGGCAGGTAAACAGGCCATTGTTGTAGAGCTGAAATACCTTTAGCTGATGATGAACGCTTCCTCGTCGCCAGTTGTAGTGTTGTTGTGCAGATGAAGGGAACTCCAGAAGGCCACACAGAGATGCTGGATGGTAGGTTTAAACAGCCATACTTTATTTTCGTTCCTCTCTCCTGCTCCCCTTACCCAGGACTTCCTGCTCCTGCCTTGTCTCCTCCTCCCCATTACATCATTGTTACTAGGCAGAAACTGAAACAAGGATAACAGCAAGCCAATCACAGATATAGTAACAACATCACACACAGCGGGTTTCCAGGCACCGCGCAGCGCCTGGAAACCCGATGTGTACCTTGGTTACCAGCTCCCTGCATCAGGGCGCTGGTATCCAAGGTACACTGCGGGTAACTAGCGATGTTTACCCGCAGTGGCCTTGTGCTGATCGCTGCCTGAGCTGCTTGGTTGGCAGCTCAGCAGCGATAATATAGCGATACACCAGCTATCCTGATCGTTGTCGGAATCGCTGGTGTATCGCTATGTGAGACCCAGCCTTAAGAAGAAGTACTCTCCAAGACCTATTCTCCCAATTAGTGAAGCAGGCCTGCACCTCTGCAATGTGAGGCTCAGTGCAGCACTATCCTAATATAAAACTCTTACTGTTTCTCTTATTCATTCTCGTCTGGACTATTTTAACTCTCTACTAATCGGCCTCCCTCTTACCAAACTCTCACCTCTCCAATCTGTCTTGAATGCTGCAGCAAGGATCATATTCCTCACCAATCGTTACACCGATGCCTCTACCTTGTGCCAGACATTACACTGGTTACCCATCCACTTCAGAATCCAGTACAAACTTATTACCTTCACCCACAAAGCACTCCATTGCTCAGCACCACCTTACATCTCCTCCCTCGTCTCAGTCTACCACCCTACCTGTGCCCTCCATTCTGCCAATGACCTGAGGTTAACATCCTCAATAATCAGAACCTCCCACTCCTATCTCCAAGACTTTTGACGTGCTGCGCCAATTCTTTGGAATGCACTACCCAGGTTAATACGATTAATCCCCAGTTCCCACAGTTTTAAGCGTGCCCTAAAAACACATTTGTTCAGACTGGCCTACCGTCTCAGTGCATTAACCTAACTGTCCCTGTGTTGCCTATTCAAAATCTTTTACCATAACCAGGTTCCTCACATCATATTCTCACACGCTGTATGCATTTAATAGCCCTCTGTGTCTGTATTGGTACGTACTTAAGCTGATAACTGGTTCATGCAGCATTACATGAACACCCGATTCTTACACTATGGCTGGTCCGAACAACGAAAGCAATTGCTACCACCTACCTTCCGTGTCTCCGCTTTTCCTCATAGATTGTAAGCTTGCGAGCAGGGCCCTCATTCCTCTTGGTATCTGTTTTGATTTATGTGTTTATTGTTATGCTGTAATGTCTATTGTCTGTACAAGTTCCCTCTAAAATGTAAAGTGCTGCGGAATATGTTGGCGCTATAGAAATAAAATTATTATTCTATTGTGGCTTTTGCACCTAATTTTAAATAGCCCACAGGGCATTCACAGGCTGGGTGCTGCACTTATGTGAACAGTGCACAGGGAAATCACAGGCTTGATGGTGCACCTATGTGAACAGCCCACAGGCAAATCACTTGCTGGGTGATGTAGCTTTGTGAACAACCCACAGGATATTCACAGGCTTGCTGCTGTACCTAAATGAACAGTCCATGGGGTATTAATTGGCTGGGTGCTGTAGATATGTAAACAGCCCACAGGGCATTTCCAGACTGGGTGCTGCAACTATATGATCAGCCCACAGAGCATTCACAGGCTGGGTCCTGCACCTATGTGAACAGCCAACAGAGCATTCACAGGATGGGTGCTGCACCTATGGGAACAGCCCACAGGGCATTCACAGGCTGGGTGCTGCACCTATGGGAACAGCCCACAGGGCATTCACAGGATGGGTGCTGCACCTATGGGAACAGCCCACAGGGCATTCACAGGCTGGGTGCTGCACCTATGGGAACAACAGCCCACAGGGCATTCACAGTCTGGGAGCTGCACCTATGGGAACAGCCCACAGAGCATTCACAGGCTGGGTGCTGCAGCCGTAGAAGTGCCAGTAAGGCGTGAAACTGACGTAGTCTGGCAGTTCTCACTATTCTTGAAAAATCTCCCTTGACACCTGCACCTCCGCAAATATCAATGTAACCGATTTTATGGATTAAAACCACATTTTGATAGAAGGATCGGGTGAGTGCTGTTTTTTTTTTTGTTACATTTTCTGATATAAAATATGTAAAGCATTGTATTGTATTCAATCTGTAATGTCATTAATGTAATATATATCTGTCTATCTAACAAGGGTTTTTCTGCATGCTACAGGTGTGATAAGCTGCAATAATGTATTTGTCCTTTGGTACATTGTTGCACAAACACCTCTTACCTACACAGTCCCCTTGGCCTATTACCTCCTGTTTTAATTTAAGTATCCCATGTGGTAGGTGTTGCTGAGTACAATACATTTGTATTCATTTTTTTGAATGATGCTATATATTTTGTGAAACATTGTTTCCCTCATTGTGGAGCACCGACTTCTTAATTTTATGTATGTGGATTAAAAAAAAAAATTGGACTGTGGTGGTGTTTGAATGTGCTGCCTATATTCGTCTGTCTGAGTATCCTAATGGTTTGTAGCAGCCAGGTGCACTGCCTGCAGTAGATGGAATAGGTGAATGGAACACTGCATGTGTCACAATGGCCCTTGGCATTTGTCCAGCTGTGCAGCAGCAGCCATCTTTAGTCTGCTGGAGAAGTTGCAGCAGGCAGGTACTCAGCTGCAGCAGAGATAAGTGAAGACAACTGCTCGTTTCTTCATTAATTGGTCTTCCTCCCTACTCATGATGTTGAGGTGCGTAATAACAGCAGGGGAGAGGGAGCGCCTACATGCTGGGTGCTCCACTTATGTCAACAGCCCACAGGGCATTCACAAGCTGGGTGCTGCACCTATATGAACAGCCCACAGGGCATTCACAAGAGCTGGGTGCTGCACTTATCTGAACAGCCCACAGGTCATTCACAGTCTGGGTGCTGAACCTATGTGAACAGCCCACAGGGCATTCACAGGCTGGGTGCTGCACTTATGTGAACAGCACACAGGGCATTGACAGGCTGGGTGCTGCACCTATATGTACAGCCCACAGGGTATATACAGGCTGGGTGATGTATCTATCTGAACAGCCCATAGGGCATTCTCAGGCTGAGTGCTGCACCTATGTGAACAGCTCACAGGACATTCACACACTGGGTGCAGCACTTATGTGAACAGCCCACAGGGCATTCACAAGCTGGGTGCTGCACCTATCTGAACAGCCAACAGGGCATTCACAGTCTGGGTGCTGAACCTATGTGAACATCCCACAGGGCATTCACAGGCTGGGTGCTGCACTTAAGTGAACAGCACACAGGGCACTGGCAGGCTAGGTGCTGCACTCATGTTAACAGCCTACAGGGCATTCACAGGCTGGGTGCTGCACTTATGTGAACAGCCTGAGTCGCCCTCCAGAGCAATGGGAACTCGGATCTGAGCCTATTGACTTCTATGGGGGGATGTCACGGCAACACTGCTCAGTCCGTGGCTCTGGCTCTCACCTTTTAATGTGGGATATTTACAGGGGAATGGAATGTTGGTATGGGGATTCGTGACGACACCTGTGGTACCTGGTCAGGGTGACCAACGCTGCAGTGCAGATCCACTAAAGGGTTGGTGTTGTGCAGCTATAGGTTTTAAGCCTCCCACAGGTGAGGCTGAGTCCTTCAGGGCAGGTAGATGTTTAGGGATGCAGGACAGAAGGGAACCCGGCAGTTAGGGGTCAGAAAAAGGACACACACACACAAGTCACTTTGGTACCTTTACTGAAGATGTTGCAGGCACATCCTGGAGTGCTGTAGGGTGAAGGGTGCACATTCAGAGTCTCCCACTGAGTAGGTGTGTGGCCTCCTGTTCCTTGCCTTTCTGCAATGAAGTCCTGGCCTGCATGTAGCTGGGCCTAACTTAGTCTCCGTCTTGCACCTGGCTGACCTTATGATTGGACCTTCTCTGGAAGGACAGGGTCCCTGATGGCTGGATCCCACCGGACTCCGTCCTCCTGATCCTGCTACGTATCAGCTCTGTGGTACTCCTGGGACTTGTAGTCCTCCAGGAACTCCGGTGTTCTCCTAATGGGTCGTGGAGATCCCTATAGGCTCGGACCTCGGCGTCTGGTAAATACTTGTTGAGGTGAGCTATGAAGGTTCCTCTGCCTCTTTCACTTCTCTTTCCACTCGCCTTTGGCCTACTCGGGCCCTCACACGATTACACACACTGGCAGTGGGTGGGCCACCTCTTTGCCGCTCTCTGAGCGCTGGCACGCTCCTGGCTCTCAACTTGAGCTCTGGAGTCCCTTGCTGTAAACTCCACTCGTCTGCTCTGTCTGCAGACTACTTGCTTGTTTCAGCTCTGACTAGACTGGAATGGATTCATTTCCACTCTACTAGCCTCCACTTTGCTGAACTGAACTGCTCTGCAGTCTCTCTAATCTGACTGAACTACGGAGCTGACTGAACTCTCTTTCCTGTCTTCACCCTCCTTTTATATGTTTATACAGCTCCCTCTGGTGGTCATAGGGATGGGTGAAGGTGTGTGAATGTATATTGAGACCTCTAGTGGTGAATTCCTTCTGTGCACCCTTCTGGGAGATATGAATCCAGACGCAGCTGGGCTCCACAAGCCCACAGGGCATTCACAGGCTGGGTGCTGCACTTATGTGAACAGCACACAGGGCATTCATAGGCTGGGTGCTGCACCTATGTGAACAGCCCACAAGGCATAGACAGGCTGTGTAGCCCACAGGGGATTCACAAGTTGGGTACTTTACCTATGTGCATGGCTGCCACTAGAAATTTCGGGGCCCCATACTGGCAAAAGTTTTGGGGCCCCCTTGAGACTCCGCCCAGGCTCCACCCCAGCCCCGCCTCCACCCCGAAACTGTCCACAGTCCCACCACTCTCTCTTGGAAAAACTCCTCTTCTCACCAATCATACATATAACCAGCAGCTCTTGTTTTAATAATCCTTATTATAATAATCTTTTTTATGTAGCGCCAACAAATTCCACAGCGCTTTACAGTATAACAGTTTCAAAACACAAGTCATAAGTAACAACGTTAACAATACAATAATTAAAGCAAGATAAGATGACCCTGTTCATGAGAGCTTACAATCTACAATGAGGTGGGTGAGATACAAAGTACAGGTGTGTATATACAATGGTGTATTTACAATGTTGGTCCAGCCATCTTGAGGGAGTGAGGGATGGATGGAGATAGTGAATGGGCTACACACACACACTTACACATAGAATGACTTTGATTAGTGAACGTGATAGGCCGCTCTGAACAAATGTGTTTTGAGGTAGCGCCTGAAACCATACAAATTGTGGATAGTCCTAATCTCTTGGGGTAGAGCATTCCAGAGGATTGGCGCAGCGCAGGAGAAGTTTTGGAGTCGGGTGTGGGAGGTACGGATTAGTGCAGAGGTTAGTCGAAAGTCGTTTGCAGAGCGCAGCAGTCGGTTAGGCCGATAGATGGAAATGAGGGAAGAGATGTAGGGGGGTGCTGCACTGTGGAGAGCTTTGTGGGTGAGAACAAGTACTTTGAATTGGATCCTATAATGAATGGGCAGCCAATGTAAGGACTGGCTAAGAGCGGACGAGCCCGAGTACCGATTAGCCAGATGGATGACCCTGGCTGCTGCATTAAGGATGGACTGGAGAGGGGAAAGTCGAGTAACGGGGAGGCCAAGTAATAGAGCATTGCAGTAGTCCAGGCGAGTGGATCAAAGCTACAGTGAGGGTTTTTGTTGCTTCCATGGTGAGAAAAGGGCGGATTCTGGAGATGTTCTTTAGGTGTATGCGGCAAGAGCGGGAAAGAGATTGTATATGGGAGGTGAAGGAGAGATTGGTGTCAAACATAACACCCAGACAGCGAGCCTGCTGCCGGGGTGTTATTATGGTGCCGCCCATGGAGAGGGAAATGTCAAATTTAGGGAGGTTAGTAGACGGCGGGAGCAGAAGAAGTTCAGTTTTGGAGAGGTTGAGTTTCAGATAGAGAGCGGACATGATGTTGGAGACTGCGGACAGACAGTCGGTGGCGTTCTGTAGTACAGCGGGGGTAAGGTCGGGGGATGACTTGTATAGTTGTGTGTCATCAGCATAAAGATGGTACTGAAAGCCAAATCTGCTGATGGTCTGTCCAATTGGGGCCGTGTAGAGAGAGAAGAGAAGGGGGCCAAGGACTGAGCCCTGGGGCCAAAAGATTTGTTTTCAGACAAGGAAAGGCGGTCACAGAGGAGCGCCAGCCAAGCGTAGCTTTGGGTGATATAATGCAGCTCCAGCCGGGTGCCTCAGATGAGGAAGAGAGGTGCAGAGTTGGATGAAACCCAATCAGCAGGAGCGCAAAAACGGGCTAAATTAATAAACAATCTTATTTTATTAAAACCACAACACGTTTCAACAGGTAATTCTGTCTTCCTCAGGTGGCAATTATAAAGTGCACAGGGGGGAGGATATATAAAAGGGCAGTGGCCAATGAGAAATGACAAACAAATAGTTACATCATAGACAATTACAAGCTTAAGCAAATAACTAAAAGTAAGAGAAAAAAAAAACACCAATATATAAACCTATGTCAAAAAACCATTCATGATAAAAGATGCAGAAATAAAAGGTTAAAAAATTGCTCATGATAAAAATTGCAGAATAAAAATACTAAAATAATTAGAAACATCAGTAGCCAGCAGATCTCAGTTAGTTTTATCAATAGTAAGGTAGATAGATAGACTGTGTTGGTAAATGTGCTGACAAAACAGGATCACCCTTTAAAATGAACCAGTATTTCCTAAGTAGGTTGCGTATGGATGTATGAGACTGATTAAAAGTAGTGATGAGGCTCCATTTCACTCGATGAGAGGATTCATCATTCCTTTGTGGGTCAGTCCTACTTCTATCTTTTATTTTTGCAATACAGCTTCTTTGTGAGAGTCCACAGGCCCTAGTCAAGGCATCCTGTAATAATTTCTTGGGGTAACCCTTAACTATGAATCTATCTTTCAAGATTTTAGCCTCTTTATGAAAGTCAGTGTCATAGGTACAATTCTTGCAGACCCTCCAATACTGCCCGTAGGGGATGTTTAGAATCCATTTTGGTAGATGGCTGCTAAGAAAAGCTAAGGTAGCTGTTAACATCTACTTCCTTAAAGTGAGTTGAAGTTGAGATTCGACCATGATGGTCGATATTAACCATAAGGTCCAAAAATTGAATACTTGTATTAGAGATGTTGGAGGTAAATTTAAGACTCCAAGTATTTACATTTAAGGATTGGGTAAATTCACGCGCTTCTAACTCTCAACCAGTCCATATTATAAAAAGATCATCAATGAAGCGTCGATACAGGGCTATCTTGCCAACCGCCAGTGGGGACTGCGCGATGAAGGCTGACTCGAAAGCCCCCATGTAGAGATTAGCATAACTGGGGGCAAATCTCGTCCCCATCGTGCAGCCCCTCACTTGGCGGTAGCAGGTGTTCTCAAAGGAAAAGATGTTATTGTTAAGAACAAACAGTATGGCTTTTTTAAAAAAATCTTTCTGTAGGGAGGGTAAGAGGTCATCAGTTGAAAGAAATTGTTGAACCGCCTTCAAACCTAAATCATGGGGGATATTGGTGTACAAGGCCTGAACATCAAGGGTGAGTAAGAGGCAGTTACCCATGGTGGGGAGGGAAAGAAGGAGGTCGATCAGGTGAGATGAATCCTTAAGGTGGGAGGGTAAATTTAGGACATATTTTTGTAAAAACAAATCTATATAGTGGGAGAGATTGCAGGTAATGGATTTAATCCCCGAAATGATAGGGCGACCGGGAGGGTTTATGGGGTCTTTATGGATCTTCGTTAGAAAATAAAAGAAGGGTAATATAAACTTAGAAATCTTAAGGAATTTGAATTCCTTTAGATTTAGGATTCCATGTGACCTTGCATCTTTGATAAATGAGATATATTCAGAGAAAATAAAGGAAGATGGGTCATGGGCAAGTTTCTCATAGTAGTCCGAGTCACTGAGTAATCTAAACCCCTCATGATTGTACCGGTGTCTATCCATGATAACCACCCCACCTCCTTTGTCCGCATTTCTTATAATAATGTCCTTATTGGTTTTAAGTGAATGGAGCGCTAATTTCTCAGCAGGGCACAAATTAGGAAATATTTTAAAAACAGGGGAAAGAGATCGCAATTCCTTAAGTATAAAGGGTATGCCACACTAAGCGAGATCGCTAGCGAGATCGCTAATGAGATCGCTACTACGTCACTATTTAGCAATCTCGTTAGCGACGTCACTGTGTGTGGCATGTAGCAACGATGTGGCCCCTGCTGTAATGTCGTTGATCATTCACGAACGTTCTGGACCGTTTTTTGATCGTTGGCGTCCCGCTGGTGAGCCTGAATCGCTGTGTTTGACACCTTTTGCGAACGACGAGCGACCTCGTTGATGACGCATATGAGAGCGGCGCAGGCGGGACTAGGTTTTTTTTTGCGGCACAGACTGGATCGCAGTAGCTACAAAAGCAAGCAGGCGGGACTAGGTTTTCTTTAGTGGATCGCAGTAGCTGCAAAGCAGGCTAGCAGGACGCAGGAAGCAGGAGCGATGCTGGAAATTCCTATGAATCAGAAGCGCTCAAAAACAATGAAAGGGAGCGCTATATGTCGTCTTTCATGACGCGGTCAAAACATTAATTATAACATACATATATAATTATAAAACATATACAGTGACCACCATCTGTGCTGAGGGGCTGTCACGCTGTCTAATGATATGTGTACGATGTCAGTAAACTATTCTTACAGAAACAACACTCTATACAACATTACAAATAAATTTCCGGTAGTAGTTAGCAAACCCCAGAAAACGCTGCAGAGCCTTAAGATCCTCTGGCTGATCCCATTCAAGCACTGCTCTCACTTTTTCAGGGTCCATACGGAAACCGGAGGCTGACACCAAGAAACCCAAAAACTGAAGTTCCTGTACAGCAAATACACACTTTTCCAGTTTGGCGTATAGTTTATTGTCTCGCAAGATCTGCAACACCTGTCTCACATGCTCCTGGTGAGACACAAGATCTGGCGAGTAAATTAAAATGTCATCCAAATATACGACCACAAACAGCCCCACAAGGTGACGAAAAATGTCATTAACAAAATGTTGGAATACTGCTGGTGCAGTAGTCAGACCAAAAGGCATGACAAGGTTCTCATAATGTCCCTCCGGCGTGTTAAACGCCGTTTTCCACTCATCCCCCTCTTTTATCCTAATCAAATTATACGCCCCCCTGAGATCCAATTTAGAGAACCATTTGGCGCCCACAATTTGATTGAAGAGATCAGGAATAAGAGGGAGAGGATACGGATCTCGAGCAGTAATCCGATTAAGTTCGCGGAAATCCAAGCAAGGGCGTAGGCCTCCATCTTTTTTCTTCACAAAGAAGAACCCCGCGGCTACTGGGGAAGATGAAGGTCTAATATGCCCTTTGGCCAGACTTTCCGAAATATAGTCTTTCATAGCCTGCCTCTCAGGACCAGAAAGGTTATATAACCTAGCTTTAGGTAACTTAGCATCAGGAAGTAAATTAATAGAGCAGTCATACACGCGATGAGGAGGCAACTCCTGACACCCCTCCTCAGAGAAAACATCCCCAAAATCCTCCAAAAAAGGAGGCAATGTACTAGGCACGACCGCACTGATGACTGTGTTCATGCAGTTACTTTTGCAAAACTCACCCCATTGGCTTATCTCTCTGGACTGCCAATTAATCACAGGGTTATGTTTAACCAACCAAGGAAGTCCCAACACAATAGGAGTAGGTAGACCCTCCAACACATAACAAGATAATTGTTCCCCCATTGTATCGCCCCTACCCGAATATCAATGTTATGGACCTCATGAACAAAGCTACCTTGGCCGAGAGGCCTGGCGTCAATGGAGAATATAGGGATCGGTTTGGCCAATACACTCAGAGGCATACCTTGAGCCTGAGCAAACTGAGCGTCAACCAGATTAGCCCCGGACCCACTATCAAGAAGAACAGAAAATCTCTCCACTCTCGTACCAACCACCATCTCCACTGGTACAAGGAACTGAGAAGAACTAGCGGACGAAATACATACTCCCAGGTTGTCGTCCACCACACAACCTGGGATTAACAGTTTTCCGGCAACTTTTTGCTCAACAAGGCACGGGATGGACATCCCCCAACAAAATGTCCCTCTTTCCCGCAGAAGAAACACCTTCTAGTCCTGCTGCGTACCACCAATCCCCTCCTACGAAATGATGTCCCTCCCAACTGCATAAGCTCCTCTGAACAGACAAGGGGAACCTCAACATAAGGGACTTTTGTAGTAGGTGGAGCAACTACTGGGGGCGGAGTTACCTCACCCCTCTCCCGAAGCCGTCTATCAGTACGGATAGCTAGGGCCATAGCAGCCTCCAGTGATGGAGGAGAATCATACTGAGCCAAAACGTCCTTTAATTTGTCAGAAAGCCCATGACAAAACGGACTCCTAAGAGCTGGGTCATTCCACTGAGTATCTGTGGCCCATCTACAGAACTCAGAAGCAAATTCCTCCGCCGGACGATCTCCCTGCTGTATCTTACGTAATTTTGTCTCAGCAAGAGAGACCCGATCTGGGTCATCATATACCAAACCCAGGGCAGTAAAAAATCGATCTACAGACTGTAGAGCCGGGGATCCCGGAGGAAGGGAGAATGCCCAGGATTGAGGGTCCCTTGTAGGAGCGAGATAACAATTCCCACTCTCTGCTCTTCACTCCCTGATGATCGAGGCCGAAGCCGAAAATACAATTTACATGCTTCCCGGAAGGTGAAAAATTTGTCTCGCCCACCAGTGAACCTGTCCGGGAGAGCTACTTTAGGTTCAAATCTGGTTTGCTCCAGGGGAGACAAAACTTTGGACTTAATGTCCGTCAGCTCCATGGATAATCCCTGCAACTGCAGAGCCAGCTGAGCTACTGGATCCATGGCAACTGGGGATAATTTTATTGGCCAGTGAAAATGTCACGCTGTCTAATGGTATGTGTACGATGTCAGTAAACTATTCTTACAGAAACAACACTCTATACAACATATAGTTTAGCAACATCAGCATGTAAATATAGAATAGATTTACCTGACACGATATCCGTTGAAATCCGGGTTAATCTTGAGGACTTGATACGCTGTCACAGGAAAGAGGAGGACCGGGGTCTAACCTGACCCTAAAACTGGGGTCCTAACTAATCCCTCACCTTGGAGGTACTGATAATGGTTCAGAGGTCCAAGTCTCCAGCCTAACCTAGTCTCCTATCAGTCCCTGAACCCTGTAATCAGTCCTAAGAAGGACCCTGATTACCACCAAAGGGATATGGGCTGATCTCTGCTAAATACACAGATTAGACATATAGGACAGACTGGAGAAAACACAGACTCGCATACACACTCAAACACAGAAGGAACATAAATGGTCTGGGATATAAAATTCAAGCAAGTTGAGCTTAAAACAACTAAGGAGCTCTTTAACTTAAGTCTATACAGATTCAATCCTATCTGTGGTCTGAATGAAGAATTTCACTGGCAACTCCCAAAACAGACAACCAGGGATTTAAAGGAAACCAATCAACAAATAATCAATTGCAGCCGGGAGAAACTGAACCCAGTCCCAGAACCGAGCACAGACAGAATTAACTCCCTCACTGCCAAACACAAAGAAACAGCAACTCAGCTGTGAGATGTCAGAATGTGCAACCGCGACGATCTTCGTGGCGATGCACACATGACAGGGGCGTGGAAAAGGTTGCGCTCAGTACATGCTGTGACAGATCCTAACGACAGCCAAAGTCGTTATACAGATCGCTGACCGCTGATGTGTCGTTGATGAGATCTCCTGTTTGGAAGCTACTAGCGACCTTAAAGCGATCACACCAACAATCTCGTTAGCTTGTGTCATTATTGTGATCGCTAGTGTGATCGCTTAGTGTGGCAGTACCTTGAGTTGTTGAAAGGTCTCAACATGTGGGTCCTTGTGGTGGACAGGGTAAAAATTACTTGAGCTAGTTTTGGGATTGACATGTGCATATGGGTCAGGGTCAACCACAGGGGGTTCAGGGGAAGATTTCTTATTAGCTTCAATCAGAAAGTGCCGTTGAACCGTTATTTTTCTAAAAAACTAATTTAGATCAAGGTAAAGGTTAAAGGTATTTAAAGGTGCATCAGGGCAGAATGATAACCCCCGTTCAAGGAGTGATATTTCAGAGTCAGAGAGTATGTGATCTGATAGGTTAAAGATATTGGATTTTTCTTTTCCACCTCCTAGATCGATATTGATTTTTTTATAATTTTTGGGTTTGGTATGAGATTTAGTTTTTCCACTCCCTCTACATCCTCTCCTTCTCTTTTCCTTTTTATTTTTGATGAGTGGCCTGGAGCCACCTGAAAAAAATGGGTGATCTTATTTTTATTTATATTCTTCCCCAATGTAACTGATGAGGTAGATGGATCCTGAGTTAATAGAGGAGATTTCAGTGGAAGGGAGACTGTATTGATACAGGGAAGATCCACCAGATTGTTAACCAGTGGGCCAGTAACCGCTACTGTCTCGACAATCGGTAGTGGGGGAATAGATGTGCTTAAAGTTGATGGAAGGGCAAAAAAAGATAAAAAATTGGTGGATGATTGGGAAGAGGAAAAGTCATCATGGATGGTAAGCTGAGAGATTCCCCCAAGATCATCAATCAAGGGACCTTGTTCTTTGTTGTAAACCTCTTGAAATAATATGGGAGGGTCAATATTAATGGCTGAGTCCTTAATAGACTCAATACTAGGGATATCCTCTGGTATTAGGCCCATAGGAGCAAACGTTGAAGGTAGTACAACATCAGCGGGAGCCAAAGAACCAGAGGTAGGGACAGACACTGTGCTCAGATCGGACCCCACAAAGTTTGTACACCCCTTAAGGGAGTCTTTATGCTGTTGATAATACAGGTTTTGTTGTTTATTTTTAAAAATACCTTCCTTACTAATTTTAGCGGGGGCCTTAATAATATTGTGGGTAGGCGTAGGAGAATTGCTGACCACCTCGATAGTGTCTGCAATTTTGGTTTGTGTATCTACCAAAATAGCTGCCCTATTCCTTAAAAGTTTACCAGCCTTTTTTTTATTAAATCTTCCTCAAATTTCATGAGCTTATTATAGAGTTTTCCATCCAATTCCTGAAAGTCTAACGAGGTAGCGTAACCTTGCAGTCGGAATTTCAGTGTAGCAAGTTCAGAAAGTGCATTGCGTGCCAAAGACTTCCTTTTGGAAATCAATAGTTCCATTAGTGTGGTAGAGCATTTTAGACGTAAGTTGTCCCATAAACTGGTGAACTCTGGGTCATTTAAAAAGGATGATTGCTGGGCAATCACCAACCCTTTTGGGACCAGACCCTCTGAGATATACTGTTGAAGGAAAAGAACATCAATGTTGTTGGTGATCACCGTCGTCCAATTTAGGGTTAATTGGGGTAGAGGGCACATGTCCGGAGCTTTAGGTTAGAAAGGATTGCACATGTTCTGGGGACTCGCTCCAGACATGTGCCCTCTACCCCGATTAACCCTAAATTGGACGACGATGATAGGAAGGACCTTATCAAATTACTCTCTTCCTTTACAAGACTCGTTAAAGGGTTGATTGTGACTTGTAGGATCGCTACTTCCAATAGGTGGCGCTATAGAGCACAAGTCCTCTTTGTTTGAAGAGGCAATTTGCATATCTCTTCCTTTGAGAATTTTAGTAAGGTAGACTCTGAAATATCACTCCTTGAACGGGGGTTATCATTCTGCCCTGATGCACCTTTAAATATCTTTAACCTTTACCTTGATCTAAATGAGTTTTTTAGAAAAATAACGGTTCAACGGCACTTTCTGATTGAAGCTAATAAGAAATCTTCCACTGAACCACCTGTGGTTGACCCTGACCCATATGCACATGTCAATCCCAAAATTAGCTCAAGTAATTTTTACCCTGTCCACCACAAGGGCCCACATGTTGAGACCTTTCAACAACTTATACTTAAGGAACTGCGATCTCTTTCCCCTGTTTTTAAAAAAATTCCTAATTTATGCCCTGCTGAAAAATTAGCGCTCCATTCACTTAAAACCAATAAGGACATTATTATAGAAATACGGACAAAGGAGGTGGGGTGGTTATCATGGATAGACACCGGTACAATCATGAGGGGTTTAGATTACTCAGTGACTCGGACTACTATGAGAAACTTGCCCATGACCCATCTTCCTTTATTTTCTCTGAATATATCTCATTTATCAAAGATGCAAGGTCACATGGAATCCTAAATCTAAAGGAATTCAAATTCCTTAATATTTCTAAGTTTATATTACCCTTCTTTTATTTTCTACCAAAGATCCATAAAGACCCCATAAACCCTCCCGGTCGCCATATCATTTCGGGGATTAAATCCATTGCCTGCAATCTCTCCCACTATATAGATTTTTTTTACAAAAATATGTCCTAAATTTACCCTCCCACCTTAAGGATTCATCTCACCTGATCGACCTCCTTCTTTCCCTCCCCACCATGGGTAACTGCCTCTTACTCACCCTTGATGTTCAGGCCTTGTACACCAATATCCCCCATGATTTAGGTTTGAAGGCGGTTCAACAATTTCTTTCAACTGATGACCTCTTACCCTCCCTACAGAAAGATTTTTTTAAAAAAGCCATACTGTTTGTTCTTTACAATAACATCTTTTCCTTTGAGAACACCTGCTACCGCCAAGTGAGGGGCTGCGCGATGGGGACGAGATTTGCCCCCAGTTATACTAATCTCTACATGGGGCTTTCGAGTCCGCCTTCATCGCGCAGTCCCCACTGGTGGTTGGCAAGATAGTCCTGTATCGACGCTTCAATGATGATCTTTTTATAATATGGACTGGTTCAGAGTTAGAAGCGCGTGAATTTACCCAATCCTTAAATGTAAATACTTGGAGTCTTAAATTTACCTCCAACATCTCTAATACAAGTATTCAATTTTTGGACCTTATGGTTAATATCGACCATCATGGTCGAATCTCAACTTCAACTCACTTTAAGGAAGTAGATGTTAACAGCTACCTTAGCTTTTCTAGCGGCCATCTACCAAAATGGATTCTAAACATCCCCTACGGGCAGTATTGGAGGGTCCGCAAGAATTGTACCTTTGACACTGACTTTCATAAAGAGGCTAAAATCTTGAAAGATAGATTCATAGTTAAGGGTTACCCCAAGAAATTATTGCAGGATGCCTTGACTAGGGCCAGTGAACTCTCACAAAGAAGCTGTATTGCGAAAATAAAAGATAGAAGTAGGACTGACCCACAAAGAAATGATGAATCCTCTCATCGAGTGAAATGGAGCCTCATCACTACTTTTAATCAGTCTCATACACCCATACGCAACCTACTTAGGAAATACTGGTTCATTTTAAAGGGTGATCCTGTTTTGTCAGCATATTTACCGACACAGCCTATCACCATCTTTAGAAAAATTCGAACCCTTCGGAACTTGGTGGCTCCTAGTAACACCTCTGTTAGGCATTCATCTTTACCACCCACCCAGGGTTTGTCCAACACAGGGTGTTTTACATGCAGGGCTCCTAAGTGCCTATGTTGCACATCTATTATGAATGGGGTGCAACATTTCAAATCTCGAACTACTGGTGCGACATTCAAAATGAACTGCCATGTCACCTGTCAGTCAAGTTATGTCATTTATTTAATCGAATGTGACTGTGGGCTACAGTATGTGGGACTATACAGAATATGCACAATAGGCTGAATAAACATCGCCAGAACATCAGGAACAGATTTTTGTTGCATAGCCTCTCAAAACATTTTTTGCTTGCACATAACAAAAATCCAAATTTGCTGAAACTCACCATCATAGATCACATTCGTGATGACGTAATAAATCGCTATGATAATTTAATTAGGAGAGAGAGCTTCTGGATTTTTAAACTCGGCACCTTGGCCCCAGAGGGGTTAAACCTTACTATTGAGAAAACTAACTGAGATCTGCTGGCTACTGATGTTTCTAATTATTTTAGTATTTTTATTCTGCAATTTTTATCATGAGCAATTTTTTAACCTTTTATTTCTGCATCTTTTATCATGAATGTTTTTTTTACATAGGTTTATATATACCGTATTTTTCGGACTATAAGATGCACTGGACTATAACACGCACCCCAAATTTTCAGAAGGAAAATTGGGAAAAAAAAAAAATGTGTCAAATGGGGGTCCGTCTTACAGTCCGAATTTAGCTTACCAGCAAACGGATCAGCACAGGTAGAGGAGTGGTCACTGGGGTCATTTGGTGGTCCAGGCTGATGCAGTAGTGGTGCTCTGTGGCGTGGCTGTGTTATGTGGGGTGGGGTGGCTGTGTTCTGTGGGGTGGTTGGCACTGTGGGGTGGCCATATACTCACAAATCCGGTGGCGGCGGCGCTCCCAATGTAGCTTCCCTGCGGTGCGGTGGTGGTGTCAGGGCAGCAGCGGGGCTCTGTGCTGCGTCGGGGGCTCCGCCGGCATTTCCTCCTAGCCGGAAAGCCCACCAGCAGCTGCGATGCGGTGCCGGGCTAAAGGCCGCCAGGGGCCTCCGGTGGCGGTCCCGATGCAGCCTGTGGTGCGGTGGTGGTGTCCGGGCAGCAGTGGGCCTCTGGGATGCGTGGGGGGCTCCGCCGGCATTTCATCCCAGCTGGAAAGCCCCCCGCAGCTGCGACGCGGTGCCGGGCTGAAGGCCGCCAGGGGCCTCCGGTGGCGGTCCCGATGCCGCCGCATACTCTCATTCAAATCTCGGCAACGAGATCTTGTCCTGAGATCTCGGGAAGAGATCTCGTTGCCGAGATTTGAATGAAAGTATGCGGTGGCCATCTTGCCAGAGGCCCCTGGCGGCCATTCCTCAGGCCGGCACCGCGTCGCAGCTGCGGGGGGCTTTCTGTCTGGGATGAAATGCCGGCGGAGCCCCCCACGCAGCCCAGAGGCCCACTGCTGCCCAGACACCACCACCGCACCACAGGCTGCATCGGGACCGCCACCGGAGGCCCCTGGCGGCCATTCCTCAGGCCGGCACCGCGTCGCAGCTACGGGGGGCTTTCTGGCTGGAACGAAATGCCGGCGGAGCCCCCGACGCAGCCCAGAGCCCCGCTGCTTCCCCGACACCACCACCGCATCGCAGTGAAGCTGCATTGGGAGCGCCACCGCCACTGGACTTTCCGGTATGTTGCTACATAAGACGCACCTCCATTTTCCCCAAAAATTTTGGGGGAAAAAAGTGCGTCTTATGGTCCGAAAAATACGGTAGGTGTTTTTTTTTTTTTTTTTTCTCTTACTTTTAGTAATTTGCTTAAGTTTGTAATTGTCTATGATGTAACTAATTGTTTGTCATTTCTCATTGGCCACTGTCCCTTTATATATCCTCCCCCTGTGCACTTTATCATTGCCACCTGAGGAAGACAGAATTACCTGTTGAAACGCGTTGTGGTTTTAATAAAATAAGATTGTTTATTAATTTAGCCCCTGTTTTTGCGCTCCTGCTGACCGGGTTTCATCCAACTCTGCAAAAGATCTGTTTTGGCCTAAAGATTTTTTAAGTGGCCACCATAACACGGTAGACAATTTTGGCCGAGCTCTACTCTACCATGACCAGACCACATATTACCACCACGGAGACCGAATAATATCACATACAAGGAACAAATACCACCGCACTATGACCAGACCACATATTACCACTACAAAGTGACCAAATAATAGCACATACAAGTAACAAGTACCGCAACACCATGACCAGACCACATATTACCACCACATAGTGACTGAATACTACAATATTGATCAGTAATAAAAAAAAAACACAATACTATCACCATAAGTGCCATTATACACAGATCTGTACTTAGTATGCAGTGTCTGTGTACAGGTAATACTGTGATCAATGACATTATACACAGGACTTCTGTATGTAGTACAGAGTGTATAGTGTCAGTGTACATGTAACACACTGACTCACCAGTAACATCTCTAGGTTAAGTCCTTCATCTTTGCTTTTCATCTTTAATCCAGCACAGACCGCCATCAATTCTTCCAGCCAGGCCTCGTCTCTGCAGGAAATAACACAGTTATCTAGCGCACCGCTGGCAGAACACATTACTTCTTTTTTTCCCAACTTCTACATTACACCACATGAAGAAAAAAAAGGCGACATAGTGTCACTCTGCACAGTAACATTACTGCCTCCCATTTAAAACATTATCCTCAAAAAAATAAAATAAATACCTCACTACAGTAATAATATCCCTTAATTAGCCCCTATGGTAACAATATCCCCCATCCTGGCCCCCGTGTGTCTCATTCCTGGCTTAAGCCATGTTTCTCCAATCCTGCCCTCATGAATATCTATTCTGCCCCATATGATCTCCCATCCTGCCCCATCTGTCTCCATCGTATCCATCCTGCCCCATGATCCTGCACGATCTACCTCCAATCCTGCCCCCTGTGTCTCCAATCAAGCCCCGTGTCTCCATTCTGTCCCCTGTGTCTCTAATCATGCCCCCAGTGTCTCCAATCATGCCCCCAGTGTCTCCAATCATGCCCCCGTGTCTCCAATCATGCCCCCATGTCTCCAATCCTGCCCCGTGTCTCCAATCCTGCCCCCCGTGTCTCCAATCATGCCCCCGGTGTCTCCAATCCTGCCCCCTGTGTCTCCATTCTGTCCCCTGTGTCTCCATTCTGCCCCCAGTGTCTCCAATCATGCCCCCTTGTCTCCAAAAAAGCCCCGTGTCTCCAATCCTGCCCCCTGTGTCTCCAATCCTGCCCCCTGTGTCTCCATTCTGCCCCCTGTGTCTCCATTCTAAACCCTGTGTCTCCAATCATGCCCCCAGTGTCTACAATCATGCCCCCAGTGTCTCCAATCCTGCCCCCATGTCTTTCATTCTGCCTCACAGTGTCTCCTATTCTGCCCCTAGTGTCTCCTTTCCTGCCCCCAGTGTCTCTAATCATGCCCTCATGTCTTTCATTCTGCCCCCAGTGTCTCCTATCCTGCCCTGTCTCTATCCTGCCCCGTCTCCAATCCTGCCCGATCTCCATCCTACCCCCAGTGTCTCCATCCTGCCCCGTCTCCAATCCTGCCCCGTCTCCATCCTGCCCCCAGTGTGTCCAATCCTGCCCCATCTCCATCCAGCCCTGTCTCCATCCTGCCCCGTCTCCATCCTGCCGCCCTCACCTTTCAATATTAATTTAAAAAAAAAAAAAAAAAACATTTCCTCTCACCTTGCCACGCTCCAGCAGCAAGCAATGTGTACCCCAACGAGAAAGCGCGCACTCACCGGCGACTGACAATGACGTCAGACACTGTGCGCGCTGACATCAGCTGCCAGCCTCCGATTGACTGGCAGCTTTAACTATTGCCATGCGGACCCGCACGGTAATAGAGTAACTGAACCTGTGTCCTGGACGCAGGTTCAGTTATTTGATCAGCAGAATCCTGCCGCAGGGGGCAGGGCAGTGGGGCCCGATGCGGGCCCCCTCTGCTGATCGGGCCCCATACGCCAGTCAGGGCAGTAATGCCCTGATGGCGGCCCTGCCTATGTGAACAGCCCACAGGGTATTCACGAGCTTCGTACTGCTCTTCTGTGAACAGCCCAAAGGGCATTCACAGCCTGTGTACTGCACCTATGTGAACAGCCCACAGGACATTCGCAGGCTGCATGCTGCACCTATGTGAACAGCCCACAAGGCATTCACAGGCTGGGTGCTGTGTAATGCAGGTAATTGGATGCAGCAACACAAAGACACAGAGCAAGGGATAACAGGGGTTTGGTTTAGTTTTACAGGGAGGAATCTCCTCAAAGGAAGCAACAGGGGTAAATCAGATTTTCAGCAAAGAAGTACAAAGAATAGGGTAACTTAAGGCTAAAGTTTATGCGTATATGTTTCACTTAGCATGAGTATGTTGTGGGTCACTTCTTCAAAGATGAAAGATGAAAGCCGGCTGAGGCCGGTGTTGAGGTCTTCAGGCTTCCCTGCCCAACAGATCCGTTTGAACTCTTCTGGCGGCAACGGGCAGTCACCGGTCTGACCCATTGAGCCCCTAGTCTATCACGCTACCCTTCATAGCTGGGAGCCTTTCACAACAATCTCCCGCTCAGCGTGCTCTGCAGTCAGGAGTCCCGTACCACCATCTTCCGCTCGACGTGCTCTACAATCAGGAGTCTCGCACAACAATCTCCCGCCCGACACGTTTTGTCCTGCACACATGGCGGCATTCCCTGGTCTTTCCTGCTCTCCTCATCTCTTACTACCGTGCGGACTAAAGCTACCCATGGCGCACAGCAGATCTGCACTCTCGCTACTCTCTGGCGGGAACTCTCTCTCGCTTCCCGCGCAACACTCCTTTTTAATCCTCGCTTACCACACCCACTCTCTGCAGGTCATGAGTCCTCCTGGGCTCAGTTTCCTTCCCCCCTGCAACAATGGGAGTGGCCCCAGCAGTTCCGGACTCGGTGCTCTGTCGGTACCCACAGCCCGATCTTCTTCCTTACACCCCGCGTTCTCCTTTAAATCGCCATTCCATGGGCAAGAGCTCTTTCACCAGACGTTCGCATTCCTTCACTCATTACATTATTCGTTGCCAGATGAACTGATCTTGTTCATAACGGTGGTTGGCACTCCAGTTGTTGTTCGTTCTTCGATCAGCGCAATCCAGGTTGACTGATGTGAGATGGGGAGTGTGATGAACGGGCACACGGTCCGCCACACGGTAGCCTGTGGTATCACGGCCTGTGATCCCTCCATGCCGCAAATGTGACGAAAACGCGCACACACACGACGGCTGCTGCCGTCCGACCCGGTAAACTGCAGGGACTTTTAATTATCCCACTTCCACTTAGGAACTTGCAGCTCTCTGGCGCCCCCCTTACCCTCAGGTCAGTCAGGGAACTGCACCTAGGATAATTGGTCGCCAAACGGGTCACTTGGAGGTGTGCTGGCTATTGGGCACGCTGCAGTGAGGGAATTATAATTACTCCTGGCTGCAGCCAGGCAGTACCCTTATAAACCCGCTCCGTCACTGCCAGCGTCACCCAATAGATTAACACTTTACACCCCTTCCTTTTTGCTGCCACCAGCTACGGCTTTTGATGAACAATTTATCAAGAGGGTCCGTAGCAACCCCAAAACAGTAGCGTAGTGCTTCAGGCACGTGCAAATTCGTTTATAGAGCAGGAGAAACAAACTAATAAATTTATAGGTTTATTCCTAAAAAGACAGGCAGTGCTTATACAATATAAAGAGATGTAACAGGCTGAGGCAATATAGTTATGTACAAGACAATTAGAAAATAAAAGGGGTTAACATAAGGAAGATCAACTTACAGTTCTTAGATCATAGTAGGCAAGCCATGCGGTCGGGGAGGGGAGACATCACAATGCATCACAGAGCTACTATAAGTCTGGTGTCCAGGGCAGATCTGCGCCAGAATACCTGGCCCCTACCTTATAGACCTGTGGCCGTGACATCATAAACGGGGTGGAGTTACCAGGGTCCTCCTCTTGCTGAAAGGTATGGTTGGAGTTCTGAAAGATTATCAGGAGCATAACTCATCCTGAGAACCTCGCAGAAGAATGGCAGACCTATCAATGATCTTACTTTGAAATGACGGTTCAAATGAGCCCACACGTGGGTGGGCTAGTTTATAGGGCATCCGAGAATTCCATTTCTCGGGTTCTGTTGGAGTTACGGGTTTACCAGTACCACGGGACCGTTGCCTGTCAGGCGCATGTTTCACAACAGTACTTTCGTGTTTCTAGCGGACGCTCCCACCGTGTTATTAACCAAAACAGAATGCAGTCTCCAAAATGGCTGCTAGTGTAGGAGCAGCACATGTGCTGACAATGGGGGACCCCTGCGGTGAAGCGGGAAAACTTCCAGCACTGGCAGCTCACATTACACTGCCTGAGTGCAGGCTGGGGGTTGGTGAAAGTATGAGAGCTGCAGAGAGAAGGAGGGGGGCTTTGCTTGGTGGGCTTTCAGCAGTACAAAAAAAAGATGAGGACAGCAATTCCAGCACAGCACTCATCACACCTCCCCCCCTTAGAGGGCGCTACGGAGGCATGACCTGTCGGTAATCCGACATGCGCACCTCAGCGGGTTCGCCACGTCGTGATAACCCATCAGCATTCCCATGATCACTGCCTTTCTTGTGTTGTACGGCAAAATCATACTGCTGCAGGGCAAGGCTCCAGCATAGCAACCTACCATTGGTTCCGGACACTGTGTGCAGCCAGCAAAGAGGGTTGTGGTCGGTGACCACCTTGAAGGTGCGCCCGTACAGGTAGGGCTGCAAACGTTGCAGTGCCCAGACCATGGCCAGGCACTCCTTCTCGATGGTGGAGTATGCCACTTCCCTTGGCAGAAGTTTCCGGCTCAGGTACAACACGGGGTGCTCCTGGTTCCCCGAATCAACCTGGCTGAGTACAGCACCGAGGCCAAATTCGCTGGCGTCAGTCTGTACCAGGAAGGGCCGACTGCTGTCGACGGCTCTCAACACTGGAGAGCTGCACAGGGCTGTTTTCAAAGCTCGGAATGCCGCCTCACAGCCATCTGTCCAGCTGACTGTTTGGGGTAGACCGCCCTTGGTGAGGTCCGTCAAGGGTTTTGCAATGGCGCTATAGTTCGGTACGAAACGCCTATAGTACCCTGCAGTGCCCAGGAAGGACTTCACCTGCTTTTTGGTCCTGGGGGTGGGCCAGGACACGATCGCGTCCACTTTCTCGGGCTCTGGACTCATGGAACCCCCACCTACCCGGTGCCCCAGGTAGTGGACCTCCCTCATGCCCATCTGGCATTTTCCCGGCTTGATGGTCAGATCTGCCTGGTGAATACGCTTGAGCACCTCCTGGAGATGCTGAAGGTGTTCCTCCCAGGTGGAACTGAAGACGGCAATGTCGTCCAGGTACGCCACAGCGTACTCCTCCAGTCCCTGAAGCAGGTGGTTGACCATCCGCTGAAAAGTAGCAGGGGCATTCTTCATGCCGAAAGGCATGACCGTGGACTCGTACAGTCCAAAAGGGGTGATAAAGGCGGATTTCTCCTGCGCCGCAGGGCTCAGGGGAATCTGCCAGTATCCCCGGCTTAAATCCATGATGGATATGTACTTGGCATTCGCCAACCACTCCAGCAGATCCTCGATGCGTGGCATTGGGTGCGCATCAGAGGTAGTGATGGCGTTGAGCCCCTGTAGTCCACACAGAACCAGGTGGTCCGATCCTTTTTGGGCACGAGAACTACAGGTGAGGCCCACGCGCTTTTGGACGGCCGGATCACCCCCAGCTGCAACATCTCATGGATCTCCTGGCGCATAATCTGCTGCACCTCCTCAGAGATCCGATAAGGTGTCCGCCGTAACGGGGCGTGATTCCCGGTGTCCACCTCATGGACTGCCAACTTGGTCCTTCCGGGTCGGTTAGTGAACACGGCCCGAAAGGATTCCAGAGTGGTCAGCAACTGCAACCGCTGGGAGGCGGTTAGCGAGGCATTTACCTCCATGTCCTCAATGGACCCATTGGCATTAGCTTGGGCCAGCATGTCTAGGAGGGGATCCTCTTCCCCGTCCTCGGGCAGATTGCAGACCGGCAGGACGCAGGCTTCACGTTCGTGATGGGCCTTCATCATGTTGACGTGAAAGGCCTTGCGCCTACCCCGAGTGTGGTCAAGCGTGACCACGTAGGTGGCTGGGTTGAGCTGTTGGTGCACGACGTACGGGCCTTCCCAGGCTGCCTGAAGCTTATCCTTTGGTACGGGGACCAGCACCCACACCTTTTGACCCACCTGGTAGGTCTGCTCCCGGGCGTTCTGGTCGTACCAGTGCTTCTGGTCAGCCTGAGCCTGCGTCATGTTGTCATGCACCAACTGCGTCAAGGTCTGCATCTTGTCGCGGAAGCGCATGACATAATCCACGATGGACACTTCCGTGGGGTTTGGCTCATCTTCCCAGGATTCTCTTATCAACCCAAGGGGTCCCCGGACTCGCCTACCATACAGGAGCTCGAAGGGGGAGAACCCCGTCGAGGCCTGTGGGACTTCTCTGTAGGCAAATAGCAGGTGTGGGAGGTACCGCTCCCAATCGCGTCCCTGGGTCTCAACCAGCATGCGGAGCATCTATTTGAGGGTACCGTTAAAGCGCTCACACAAACCATTGGTCTGTGGGTGATACGCACTCGATACCATACGCGTCACCTGCATTTTGCTGCAGAGAGCCTTCATTAGGCGAGACATAAATTGGGTCCCTTGATCGGTAAGCATCTCCCTGGGAAATCCTACCCATGAAAAGATGGTCACCAGTGCATCCGCCACCTTATCTGCCCTAGTTGAGGACAGAGCTACTGCCTCCGGGTACCGGGTAGCGTAGTCTACCACAGTAAGGATGTATTGCTTTCCAGAGCTGCTGGGGACGGCCAGCGGGCCCACAATGTCCACCGCGATCCTCTGGAAAGGCTCCTCTATCACTGGCAATGGGATCAGGGGAGCCTTAAGAGCAGGCCCCGCCTTCCCCACTCTTTGACAGGTGATACAGGAGCGGCAGTAGTTAGTCACATCTGTCCCCATCTTGGGCCAATAGAAGTGTTGAGAGAGCCGTGCCTTAGTTTTGCTGATCCCCAAGTGTCCAGCGAGTGGAATCTCATGGGCAATCCTCAACAACTCACCTCGGAACTGGTGCGGGACGACCAGCTGTTTTTCCCTCAACCACTCCTTTTGGGAATCTCCGGGTACTGTCTCCCGGTACAACCTTCCTCGTTCCCAGAACACCCTCTCCTTATCAGTCACGGAGGTGGGCGTCTCGGCGAGGTGCCTCAAGTTCTCCAGGCTCGCATCTGAGTGCAGAGCGGCCTGGAACTCCTGGCTGGAGGCAGCCAGAAGTGACGTCAGGGTTCCTTCCTCACTGGGACCCTCTGGGACCGGCTCTGGGTCCACCTCTGGTTCAGTCTCTCCTGTAGCGGAGGAGGGTCCAGATGGCAGGGCGCTACCTGCGATCCGGGCACTCTGACTGTGGTGACAGCAGCTACATATGCAGTCTCCCCGGGGATTTCTATAGACCCATCAGCCTGCGCTGCTATGGGCTCTACCTCCTCATCCACCCCCAACACTTCAGGAGCAGTGCTACTTATGGGCCAGTTACCTTCCTCGGTGGCACTGGTCAGAGTCATGGCGTCACCTTCCTCCCGGTTCCCATGCACCTCCCCATTTCCTTGAGCACTGTCGCTTGCTCCTGCTGGGGGTTCCTCAGCCGTCTCACTCCGCAGAGCGACGGGACTGAACGCTCCTGTACCTGTGGACACATCTACCACTTCAGAGAAAGGGTTAACAGATTCAGATGGCACAGATACATCACTATCAACATCAGTCCTAGGGAAAGAAAGGTTATCAGTTGCATCATCACTTCGCAAAGCATTAGCAGGTAACACAATCAGTTTCCCATCATCATCAACATCAACATCATGGTTAACGTTAACCTTATCATCAGATTGGGAAGGGGTGTCAGGGACATAGTACGCCACCATCCTCCCCAGATCAGTCCCCAATAAAACATCAGTGGGCAGGTTTTCGGACACCCCCACTTCCTTCACCCCGCTCCCGGCATCCCAGTCAATGAAAACTCGGGCTATCGGCAAGGGGTAGTGGACGCCCCAATCCCTGTGACAGTTAAGGTTTTCCCCGGAATCAACTCTTCAGGGGCCGCCAGTTCGGGTCGGATGAGGGTTCGTTCAGCCCCGGTGTCCTTGAGGCCTGTAGCAAGACGGGCCCCCACGCGGACGGGCTGCACGTTGTCATCAACCCTCCCCACCACACCACCCACCAAAAGAACAGAGGCGTTGGGCCCGGAGGCCTTGGCTGGGGGGTTCTTCTGCCTCTCCGGACAGGTGGCGCTGATGTGTCCAGTCCTTTTACAAGAGAAACACTGGCGGGGGTCTGATGTAGGCCTGGCGCTGGCAAAGGGGATAGTGCCTCCAGAGGGACGGCTGGCAGGGGCACTGGGGTTGGTTGCAGGCTTACCCCCTCCCCAGCGGGTGGTGACGGGCTTCCGCACCTCGGTTTTCCGGTTGGCCTCATAGCTGTCGGCGATCCGTGCTGTTCTGACCGCGTCCTCCGGTTCTCGGTCCAGGATGAACTGTCGGACCTCAGCTGGGCACAGATGCAGGAACTGGTCTTTGATCATCAGGTCCATCAGGTTCTCAAAGGTGTCAACTGACAGTCCCTGATCCACTGGTCAAAGTGGTTCCTGAGTCCTTGCACCACATCGCTATAACTGTCGTGTGGGCCACGTTGGAGGTTCCGGAACTTCTTTCGGTATACCTCAGGGGTTAGCTGGTACTTGGCGATCAGGGCCTGCTTGATGGCCTGATAGTTGTCATCTTGATCCGGCGTGAGTGAAGCAAACGCCTCCAGAGCTTTGCCCTTTAGCCCGGGAGTCAAGTACCTGGCCCATTGGTTGTCAGGCAGCCGGTACTGTCTGCAGAATTTCTCAAAGGCCCGCAGAAAAGTGTCCAAGTCTCCGTCCTTTTCCATCACGGGAAAGTGCTCCGGCCGGGGCTTGGGACTCTGAGCGCTGCTGGGCACACTGCTCTGGGCTGTGGGGGGCATTGCCCCTTGTCTGAGCAGCTCCAGTTCATGGGCTCTCTGAGCTTCCCGCTCGGCTCTCTCAGCCTCCCGCTCGGCTCTCTCAGCCTCCCGCTCGGCCCTCTCGGCCTCTCGCTGGGCTCTCTCGGCCTCTCGCTGGTTGGCCTCTCGCTGGTCGGCTCTCTCTTGAGCTTTCTGGATCAGCTTCAGGCGTTCTTCATGGTCGTCAGTGGAGAGTCCCTCCAGGGCCGCCTGCAGGTAAGGGTCCATCCGCCCTGGGTGTAAGCAGTCAGGGGTTGGGCCTCTGCTCCTGCGGCACCACCTTGACTTGGGCCGGCTCCTGCGCCCTCCTCGCTCTGAGCGTGGTCCCATGCCATCAGGGCCTGGATCACTGCGGCCTTGGTTTGGTCCATGGGGACAATCTGCCTCCACTCGCATATGGCTAGAAGAGTTTCCCTGCCACTCCGATTATACCAGTCGAATCCCCTCGTAGCCATGGTTGCCAAATAAAAGATAGGATAGAAAAACAAAGAGAAGGGAGGGGTAACCGCAAGTACACACAATTGTCTCAGGACTAATAAACACTGAGTCTGTTCTCCAAAACTTTAGTTGCAGGGTCGCTGAAGAACCGTGCAAGTTTTTTAGTGAATGGAATGATTGCTCAAACCAGATCACTAATGCTCTATAATCCCACTGCTGCCACCAATATGTGACGAACGGGCACACGGTCCGCCACACGGTAGCCCGGGGTATCACGGCCTGTGATCCCTCCGTGCCGCAAATGTGACGAAACGCGCACACACACGACGGCTGCTGCCGTCCGACCCGGTAAACTGCAGGGACTTTTAATTATCCCACTTCCACTTAGGAACTTGCAGCTCTCTGGCGCCCCCCTTACCCTCAGGTCAGTCAGGGAACTGCACCTAGGATAATTGGTCGCCAGACGGGTCACTTGGAGGTGTGCTGGCTATTGGGCACGCTGCAGTGAGGGAATTATAATTACTCCTGGCTGCAGCCAGGCAGTACCCTTATAAACCCCCTCCGTCACTGCCAGCGTCACCCAATAGATTAACACTTTACACCCCTTCCTTTTTGCTGCCACCAGCTACGGCTTTTGATGAACAATTTATCAAGAGGGTCCGTAGCAACCCCAAAACAGTAGCGTAGTGCTTCAGGCACGTGCAAATTCGTTTATAGAGCAGGAGAAACAAACTAATAAATTGATAGGTTTATTCCTAAAAAGACAGGCAGTGCTTATACAATATAAAAAGATGTAACAGGCTGAGGCAATATAGTTATGTACAAGACAATTAGAAAATAAAAGGGTTAACATAAGGAAGATCAACTTACAGTTCTTAGATCATAGTAGGCAAGCCATGCGGTCGGGGGAGGGGAGACATCACAATGCATCACAGAGCTACTATAAGTCTGGTGTCCAGGGCAGATCTGCGCCAGAATACCTGGCCCCTACCTTATAGACCTGTGGCCGTGACATCATAAACGGGATGGAGTTACCAGGGTCCTCCTCTTGCTGAAAGGTATGGTTGGAGTTCTGAAAGATTATCAGGAGCATAACTCATCCTGAGAACCTCGCAGAAGAATGGCAGACCTATCAATGATCTTACTTTGAAATGACGGTTCAAATGAGCCCACACGTGGGTGGGCTAGTTTATAGGGCATCCGAGAATTCCATTTCTCGGGTTCTGTTGGAGTTACGGGTTTACCAGTACCACGGGACCGTTGCCTGTCAGGCGCATGTTTCACAACAGTACTTTCGTGTTTCTAGCGGACGCTCCCACCGTGTTATTAACCAAAACAGAATGCAGTCTCCAAAATGGCTGCTAGTGTAGGAGCAGCACATGTGCTGACAATGGGGGACCCCTGCGGTGAAGCGGGAAAACTTCCAGCACTGGCAGCTCACATTACACTGCCTGAGTGCAGGCTGGGGGTTGGTGAGAAGTATGAGAGCTGCAGAGAGAAGGAGGGGGCTTTGCTTGGTGGGCTTTCAGCAGTACAAAAAAAAGATGAGGACAGCAATTCCAGCACAGCACTCATCACAGGGAGCTACTTTGATCCGATGAATCTGCCGCACCTGTTACTTCAAGCTTTGGTCCTTCAGTGCTCACTTCCCTGGGGGCAGTAGACAGTGAACTGTTGAGGTCTGGGCCGAGGCCTGTAACCTCTTCTTAATCAAAGTCAAGAACCGTTGAAGTGGGCGTATTGATGACTTTTTCATCCTCGGGTGCACTTCTCTTTTATCCGCGGGTCCTTTTGACAGACAGGGCTGCAACATGCTATGGTGAACTACCAGGGTAGGCACTCCTGCCCGCTCAGGCTGGACTTCATATACCGGCCTGTCAGAACCGACTCGGCGCATCACTCGATGCGGGGTCCTCTCCCATCGGTGTTCCAGTTTTTCTAGGGGGACCATTTGTTCCGGATCAACACCCGAATCTCATAGATGTCCCTTCAGTAGGTGCCACTTCATGATGCTGGCGTTCTTGAAACTTTGTATGCATCAGCTGGCGGAGAGTCTGCATGCGATGTCATTGTTCTCGGACCCAGGAAGACACCCCCATCCGGGGTAGTCCTCTTCTGGGTCCAACTCCAGCTCGGTGATTTCTCGTCCCTTTTGCCCAAACAGCAAGGTGTATGGAGTGAACCCCGTCATAATGTGCACTTGATTGTTGTACACCCACACCAATTCAGCCACGAACTCAGGCCACCATATCTTCCGATCTTCCTCTAACGTTCAAAGCATCTGGATCAATGTTCAATTAAAGCGTTCACAAGCTCCATTCCCCTGAGGATGATAAGTAATAGTTCTTGACTTCTCAATCCGGTGTAAACGATGCAACTCTTCCATCACTTGACCTTGGAAGCAGGCGTCCTGGTCGGAGTGGATTCTCTTCGAGCAACCATACAACCGGATAAAGTCTCGAAAAATGGCCTGTGCAGCTGATTCAGCAGCCTGATCTCGAGTTGGAGTCACTACAGCAAACTTGGTGAATTGGTCAGTCATCATCAGACAATGTCCATATCCGCTATTGGCTAGCTCACAGCTCCAACATTTTTGGCAGGACTTCTCTACTGCAGCCCTCAATCATGGGTGGTACACCAGCTTCTGTAACCACTGAAACGTCTTCTGCTGACCGAAGTGATCCTCCCTCTCATGATCCTCTGTAGCCACCACGCTGATCGCCTTTTCCGAGAGCACTACTAGCCAAGTGAACCTCAATTCTCATAGTAGCTGTCCTCTTTGGTACAGTAACCCATCTTTCAACTGAAGCCTTCCCACTGTCTCAGAATCCACAGAGTCCCTGGAGACAGAGCGACTCTCTCTCGCAGGCTGGGAAGTTGCTTCATGGCCACCCACTGTCTCAGCTCAGTGAGTTCCTTATCTGTCTGTTGAAGTTGCACCCAGTCATCCCGGGGTCATCCCAGCACCTGTTCCTCAGATGCCTCTCAGATCTGTCCCTGCATCGCCACCAATGATCTGGCAAGGTCCCAAAAACCAGGAATCTCTTGCGCCTTCAGCTCTTCATCTCGGTCACGTTTGGGCCGCTCATGAGTCACCCTCGAGAGGGCATCAGCGTGTGTGTTCTCAGCCCTGGCCCGGTAAGTGATCATGTACCAATACTTCGCTATGCAGGCCACCCATCGTTTTTCCAAGTACCCCAATTTTATATTTTCCAGGTGGGCTAGGGGATTATTATCCATGCGCTCCAGGACTTCTGACCCCGACAAGTACTCTGCGAACTTTTCGATCATTGCCCACACAATGCTAGGAGTTCCAATTTAAAGGAGCTGTAATTTCCCGGGTTCTGCTCCGAGTTGTGAAGAGACTGGCTCAAATAGGCTATCACTCATTCCTTTCCTCCTTGCTTTTGTGATAGGACTGCCCCCAGACCATGTAGACTATCATCAGTGTGAAGGATGAAGGGCTGCGAAAAATCTGCATAGGCGAGTATTGGAGCTTCTGACAAGGCCATTTTCAAGGCTCTAAAGGCTTCTTCCTGGCTGCATCCCTATTGAATAGTTTGGTTCTTCGAACCAGACAACATTCCTTTTAGCAGTTTCAATAAAGGATTGGCAAAGTGAGTGAAATCTTTCACAAATCTTCGGTAGTACCCAGTAAGCCCCAGGAAGGCCCGAATGTCTTTTACCGTTGTCGGGGTGGGCCACTCTTGTACGGCCGCTATTTTCTCATGTGCTAGCCTCATTCCTTCACCAGATACAACGTGCCCCAGATACTCAATTTGTTTATGGAAAAGGTAACATTTTTGTGGCTTCACCTTCAGGCCATGACTCTGCAGCCGACTTAGCACCTGCTCCAGCCGCCAAAGATGTTCTTCGAAGGTGGCCGCGTAGACGATGATGTCGTCGAGATAAATAAGTGTTGCTTCAAAGTTCAAGTCCCCCAGGCATCTCTCCATCAACTGCTGGAACATCCCAGGGGCGTTGGTCAGGCCAAAGGGCATCCTATTAAACTCAAACAGTCCCATGGGCAATATCAACGCCGTCTTCAGCCGGTCGTGTTCAGCCATGGGCACCTGTCAATACCCGCTGGCCAGATCCAGGGACGAAAAGTACTTTGCCTTTCCCAAGGCAGAGAGAGACTCCTCAATTCTAGGCAATGGATAAGAGTCCCGCACTGTGCAAGCATTCAGTCACCTGTAATCGACGCAGAAGCACAGATTTCTGTCCTTTTTCGGAACTAAAACAGTTGTAGCCGCCCATGGACTCTGACTTTCCCACACTATTCCACTCTGTAGCATGTGAGCTAGCATCTCCTTCACTTCTTTATACATCTGAGTAGGTATCTGCTGATATCTTTCCTGAAATGGTGCAGCACATCCCGTGGGTATTTTATGGGTGATAGCCTGAGTGCACCCGAAGTCCTCTTCATGGCGGGCAAAGACCTTTTGGTAACGCTTTAACATTGCTTCCACCCTTTGCATTTATTGAGGTGAGAGTCCCGTCAATTCAGCCTGCATCTGCTCCAAGATCCAATGACCCTCCTTTGTGCTTCCAGGCGAGTGTTCCAGTGCCATTGTAATGGCTAGGGTCCAGGGATCTCCCTGCATTATTGCCAATTGCACGGCCTCAGGTTGCACCACTTCTTCCAGCATTCCCAGAACCTGAGTCACTTCACTCTTATGTGAGAGGGTGAGGCTATCTTCTCTCAGGTTGACACACTGCACTATAACGTTACCGTCATGAACTGTGGCCAATGTCCGAGCTATGAGGAATCCAGGGGGTACCTGATTCCCTGATGTCGGCATTTCCTGCACCTCCACCCTCTCGACGGCGATGCAGGCGTGTGCTGGCAACGTGAGCACCGTCGCACCATCTGAATAGACTGTAGACGAAGTTTTGCAGCTATGGGAACCATCACCTTCCCCAGGACTTCCCTCCACTCAACGTTTCCTGAGGCTGGGCAGCTCGAATCAGTTGCTGAAATACATTTCTTTGGGTAGTTTGCGGGTTCCATTGGTCCAAAAAGGACTCTTGCAGCTCACTGATCAGGAGAGATCCAATATCTTTCAGTACATTCATTCCGAAGATCACCACAGGCCCACTGCCGACAACCTTGGCAACCAACATGACCCCTTTTTGGCCTACATCCTTTCCACACACTCTGATCTCCATCCAGACCACCCCTGCTACTGGAATGGGCAACTAGTTGGCTGCCGTCAATCTGATTACCGGCCCAAACTCTGGCCTCGACACTTCAGGAAAATGATGTTTAAAGTAAGCTTCTGGCATGGTGGTGACTTGCAATCCGGTATCAATTAGGCAATGAACTACTCACCCATTCACTTCAGCCCAGATGGTAGGGCTCATAGAAATTAAATGTGCGGGACTCCCATCTCTCCACTTTCGTCTTTCAGGCTCCGGGCTGCATCCCCCATCCATGGAGCCCACTAGTTTAACAGCTGCCGTGGTAGGGACTGTCCCCATCTCACACAGCTTCGGGCGTAGTGTCCAGTGTTCCCACATCTGAAACAAGTCAGATCCCATTCTGCACGGGGCTATCTCGCTCCCTGGCGAGGCTCGATGGACAGGCGGGACTCCGAATCACTCCTATCTCTTGATGAAGGAGCCACTCTTGACGTATCTTGGGCCGAGGCAGGGACCCTTCTAAGGCTAGACCACTGTTCTCGCATTTACCATATTTCTTTCCAGTTGAAGGAATACCGGGGATGAGGAACCTGAGCCCCTAAACTGCCCCTAAAGATAAGGGAGGACCTGTCTTTCCTTAACTTGGGGGTACGCTTAAAGGTAGCGAGGCCCAAGTCACCGACCTGTCCCTGTCTCCTGTTTAGCCCCGAGCTAAACCCCGAGCTAAACCCACCAACCCCCTCCCCAGGAGGTGAGACAGGGAATAATGTGAATAACACCAAAACAACCAAAAGGAAAGACAGACACCTAAGGGTTAAATCAACAAAACAATATCATTTAGCTTTCTCTGCTGCAAAGCTCCTAGCAGCAGAGTAAGGCACCAGAACAGGGAAATAGAAGAAATAGAAGAAGCATCACTGTGCACAGCAGCTCCTGGCTCCAGCTTGGTTGGTTTCTAGAGGAAGCAATCTTACCAACACCAGCTAAGGCCTAATGTGGCCTTTTAAAGGATTGTGGGAGTGGACTCCACCTTCTCCTGACAAGTCAAGAAATGCAATTACACCAGCGGCCACCGGGGCAAAGACTGAGATTAACCCCCGCTGGCCAGACAGGAAAAAGGTTTCAACATGCAGAGAGAGATCTGCCACAGATACAAATGTGGATCGTGACAGTACCTCATTGCTCTGGACCATACCTGCTAGGGCCACCTCCCCCTGCTCCTGCTCTCTCATGCGGGCTTCTGCCCCTATTTCTAGGAAAGTCATACTATCACGATCCATTTGTGGATCTTTGGCAGATCTGGCTTCTCACATTAAACTTTTTTTCTTTCAGGCCATCGGGGTTAATTTCCCCCCAGGTTTCTCCACCCTGGCCTGCTGGTGTACTGCATTGTTGCTGTGTCAGCTGATGTAGGTGGTGACAACTCCCACCATCCTTTATATAGTCACATGATGCATCAGCTGACTTTTGGTGATACAGTTCCTCTTTGGAGACAAACCTAACAGAAGCAGCTCTCTGGTGTTTGGAGTCCTGTTGCTGTGCTATCTGTGCTGTGGATTGTTATGTTTTGGTAGCTGAGGAGAGCAGGCAAAAACGGCAATACACCAGAGAGGTTGGAATCTACTGGATTATAGTACCCTGACTAACCACCAACACTAAAGGCAGCCGTGGAGCGTTCCTACGTTGGTCCTAGACGCCTCGTCACAGCCTGAGAAGTTAACTACACCTAAAGATAGAAAGAGGAAAGCTATCTGCCCCGGAGCAGATCCCTAAAGAACATAGGAAGCCCCAAACATGTAATGGCGGTTAGACAAGAGGAAATACAGACACAGACAGAAAATAGTATGAGCAAACGCTGGGGCCCAATCTGCCTAGACAGAAAAGGATAGGAAGGATACTTACTGCAATCCAAAAAAAACCTAAAAAAAGCCAACGCTACTAATTGCAAAAACACCTGAGATCACACGACCTCTACCACCTAAATTAGTTCTCTGGTTAACAAAACTCAGCCGCAGCCACTGAAAAAAATGGAAAAGGCAAATGAACAAACAGTGTCTCCAGAGGAACCAAGAGGAGCCCAAGCCCTCCGGGGAGGGGAACCTGGCCAACCTCACAGAAATGCAGAGAAATATGCAAATGGCAAGCACAAAAACAAAAAACAGAAAATATCTTATCTGAGAGCAGGAGAAGAGGCAAGACTCAGCAAGCTTGCAAGTGAACCAGAAAACAACTTTGAGACAGGAACAATTGATCACCGGCAACCATGATGGGGGGAACCTCCCTTATATCCAGCCAGTCTGTGATTCCTGATTGCCAATCCTCATTGAATGGTTCAGTACTGTTTGTAACCACCAGAGGAAGCTTCTGCTCAGAATTCATTTCTAATACTTTCATAACAGTACCCCCCTTGAGGAGGGGTCACCGAACCCTCATTTGTGCAACCAGGTCGGTCAGGATGAGCTCTGTGATACGCACGGATCAGTCTCCTAGAATGGATGTCCGAAGCAAACACCCAAGAATTGTCCTCCTGACCATAACCTCTCCACTTAACCAAATACTGGAGTTTCCGTCTAGAAAAACGAAAATCCAATATTTTCTCAACCACATACTCCAGATTGCCCTCAACCAAAACAGGGTCAGGAGGCGCAGCCAAAGGCAAAAAAAGAGACCCAGTCATCTTGATCAGCAGACACAAAGCATCTCAGATAAGTCTCTAATGTCTGGTTTGTTCTCTCAGTTTGTCCATTGGTCTGAGGATGAAAAGCAGAGGAGAAGGACAATTGAACACCAAGTTTAGAACAAATAGTCCTCCAAAATCTGGAAACAAACTGGACTCCTCTGTCAGACACAATGTTCTCAGGAATGCCGTGTAACCGAACCACGTGCTGAAGGAACAAAGGCACCAATTCGGAGGAGGAAGGCAACTTAGGTAATGGCACAAGATGTATCATCTTGGAAAACCTATCACAAATCACCCAGATAACGGTAATTCTCTGAGAAACAGGGAGGTCGGAAATAAAATCCATAGAGATATGGGTCCATGGTCTCTTGGGCACAGACAATGGCATCAACAAACCACTAGAGCGAGAGCAAGGCTTGGAGCAAGTCCCACAGGACTGCACAAACTCCCTGATGTCACGAGACAAAAAGTAGGCCACCAAAAGGACCGACTCACCAAGTCTCTGGTACCAAAAATTCCGGGATGACCGGCCAATGCGGAACAATGAATCTCAGACATCACACTCTTCTTCCACTGGTCTGGGACAAACAATTTCCCAACAGGGCAGCGCTCGGGTTTATCCTCCTGACACCCTTCCAGAGCCAGTCTCAAATTGGGCGAGATGGCGGAAAGAACTACACCCTCTTTCAAAATAACAGCAGGATCAGATAACTCAGGAGAGTCGGCAAGGAAACTCCTCGAAAGGGCATCCGCCTTAACATTCTTAGTGCCAGGAAGAAAGGAAACCACAAAATTAAAACGTGTGAAAAACAAGGCCCACCTGGCCTGTCTAGGATTAAGTCGCTTGGCTGATTCCAGATAAACCAGATTCTTATGGTCCGTGAGGACCACCACCTGATGTTTGACTCCCTCCAGCCAATGTCTCCACTCTTCAAAAGCCCACTTCATGGCCAATAACTCCCGATTACCCAAGTCATAATTACGTTCAGTTGGAGAAAATTTTCGAGAGAAAAAAGCACAAGGGTTACTTTTAGAGGTCTCAGGATCTCTTTGGGACAAAACGGCACCTGCCCCAATTTCAGAGGCATCAACCTCCACCTGAAATGGCAGAGAAACATCAGGCTGCCGTAGAACAGGAGCAGAAGTGAATCTCTGTTTAAGTTCCTGAAACGCAGAGACTGCCTCAGGAGGCCAATTCACCACATCAGAACCCTTTTTGGTCAAATCAGTCAATGGTTTAACAATAACAGAGAAATTACCAATAAATTTACGATAAAAATTGGCAAAAGCAAAGAATCTCTGAAGAGCCTTTAATGAAGTAGGTTGAACCCAATCACAGATGGCCTGAACCTTGACCGGGTCCATTTCAATAACAGATGGAGACAAAATGAATCCCAGAAATGAGATCTTCTGTATGCCAAAAAGACACTTTGATCCCTTCACATACAGATCATTCTCTCTCAAAATCTGGAACACAGTCCGAACATGTTTCACATGAGAGTCCCAGTCATTGGAAAAAATCAAGATATCATCCAAATAAACAATCAGAAATTTATCCACAAAATCCCTGAAAATGTCATTCATGAAGGACTGAAAGACGGAAGGAGCATTAGTGAGCCCAAAGGGCATCACTAGGTACTCAAAATGCCCCTCTGGGGTATTAAACGCCGTCTTCTATTCATCGCCGTGCTTAATGCGAATAAGGTTATACGCCCCCCTGAGGTCAAGCTTGGTAAACCAAGTAGCACTTTTCACCCTGGAAAACAGGTCAGAAATCAAGGGTAACGGATATTGATATTTCACAGTGATATTGTTCAAGAGACGATAATTCAATACACGGCCTTAATGAACCATCCTTTTTGGCCACAAAGAAAAAACCGGCACCCAAGGGTGAAGAGGATGGTCTGATATGACCCTTCTCCAATGACTCCTTGATATAAGACCGCATAGCGTCATGTTCAGGTACAGACAAGTTAAAAAGGCGACCTTTAGGGAATTTACTACCAGGCACTAATTCAATAGCACAGTCATAGCTCCTATGGGGGGGCAAGGATGCAGATTTACTTTCGCTAAACACATCAGAAAAATCAGTCAAAAAGTCAGGAACATCTTGAGCCTGGGGAGAGGCAAAAAAAACAGGAGTGTTGGCATTAACACATTGGCAGCCCCAACTGGTTACAGACACAGATTTCCAATCCAAAACAGGATTATGAGACTGTAACCAAGGGAAACCTAGTACAATAATGTCATGCAGATTATACAACACCAAAAATTTGCAACTCTCCTGTTCATCAGGTTCAACCCTCATTATCACCTGAGTAGCGAACTGGGGTTTATTCTCAGCCAAAGGGGTAGAATCAATCCCCAGTAGGGGAATAGACTTCCATAGGGTCATCAAGGGAAACCCACAACGTTTAGCAAAATCAAAATCCATCAGGTTAATAGCTGCTCCCGAATCAACAAAAGCCTGAGCAGAAAATGTGGACAGGGAGCAAATCAGGGTAACAGTCAACAGAAATTTAGTCTGAACACTACCCAAGACAACTGAGCGTGCAAAACGTCTTCCCCGCTTAGGGCAGACTGAAATAGCATGAGAGGCATCACCACAGTAGAAACATAACCCATTGCGTTTTCGAAACTCATGACGTTGTGCCCCAGAAGCCACTCTATCACACTGCATGGGTTCAGAAGCTGGTTCACAAGGCAACACTATTCCACGTATACTTCTACGCTCACGCAAACGTCTGTCAATTTGAATCGCTAATGACATAGAATCATTGAGACCAGAGGGAGCAGGGAAACCCACCATAACATCTTTTACATTCTCTGACAGACCCTTCCGAAAAAGGGCTGCCAAAGCATCATCATTCCATTTGGTCAGTACTGCCCACTTTCGGAACTTCTGACAGTACAACTCAGCGTCCTCAAGCCCCTGATTCAATGCCAACAAGGCTTTCTCAGCTTGATCAGTGACATTAGGTTCATCGTATAATAACCCCAGAGCCAGAAAAAATGCATCAACATTACTCAAAACAGGGTCCCCAGGTGTCAGGGAAAAAGCCCAATCCTGAGGATCGCCGCGCAGGAGAGAGATGACAATTTGAACCTGCTGTGCTGCGTTCCCTGAGGACTTAGGTTTTAAGGCAAAAAACAACTTACAGTTATTTTTGAAATTCAGAAATTTAGCTCGATCCCCCAAAAACAAATCTGGCATGGGGATCCTGGGTTCCACAACTGGCAACCTAGCAAGATAGGTAGCAATACTCTGAACCTCAGTGGCAAGCTGATCCACACGGCCAGACAACTGTGCAAACTCCATTGAGAAAAAAAAAATCCTCCTCAGCACCCATAGAAAAAGAGGGAAAAATGCAACAAACAGAAAAAAAAAATCTCTGTCAACTCTGACAACCTTTTTTGTTTCCACACTATTTTTCCCTTCTGTGAGAACCATATAAATTTCAGTTGGGCCGGTGATACTGTTATGTTTTGGTAGCTGAGGAGAGCAGGCAAAAACGGCAATACACCAGAGAGGTTGGAATCTACTGGATTGCAGTACCCTGACTAACCACCAACACTAAAGGCAGCCGTGGAGCGTTCCTACGTTGGTCCTAGATGCCTCGTCACAGCCTGAGAGGTTAACTACACCTAAAGATAGAAAGAGGAAAGCTATCTGCCCCGGAGCAGATCCCTAAAGAACATAGGAAGCCCCCAAACATGTAATGGCGGTTAGACAAGAGGAAATATAGACACAGACAGAAAATAGTATGAGCAAACGCTGGGGCCCAATCTGCCTAGACAGAAAAGAATAGGAAGGATACTTACAGCAATCAAAAAAAAACCTAAAAAAAAGCCAACGCTACTAATTGCAAAAACACCTGAGATCACACGACCTCTACCACCTAAATTAGTTCTCTGGTGTAACAAAACTCAGCCGCAGCCACTGAAAAAATGGAAAAGGCAAATGAACAAACAACAGTGTCTCCAGAGGAACCGAGAGGAGCCCAAGCCCCCCGGGGAGAGGAACCTGGCCAACCTCACAGAAATGCAGAGAAATATGCAAATGGCAAGCACAAAAAACAAAAACAGAAAATATCTTATCTGAGAGCAGGAGAAGAGGCAAGACTCAGCAAGCTTCCAAGTGAACCAGGAAACAACGTTGAGACAGGAACAATTGATCACCGGCAACCATGTTGGGGGGAAACCTCCCTTATATCCAGCCAGTCTGTGATTCCTGATTGCCAATCCTCATTGAATGGTTCAGTACTGTTTGTAACCTCTAGAGGGAGCTTTGCTCAGAATTCATTTCTAAAACATTCATAACAGTGGAGTAAGCAGCGGTGTGTGCAAGCTAAGTGCTGTATTTTAGTTGCCCTGTCCCTTAGGTGTCTGTCTTTTCTTTCCTTTTGTTGAATTGGTGCAGTCTACTTTATTCCGTCTCACCTCCTGGGGCGGGGGTTTGGTGTTTAGCTCAGGGCTAAACAGGAGATAGGGACAGGTCGGTGACTTGGGCCTCCCTACCTTCAAGGGTACCCCAAGTTAAGGAAAGACAGGGCATCCCCTTAGCCTGAGGGGCAGTTCAGGGTACCAGGTTCCTCATCCTCTGTTTTCTCACTATTGCCCCGTGACATGATCACCAACAGCACATTTTTTTTTCTGGTGAGCCATGGCTCAAATGCATGCCTTTGCACAACTGCTCCAGGCCCTCACCGATGAGCTTAAGGGTCTGCATGGTGTGGTGGTGCTGCAGCAGTTGGTGGGGTTCTGGACCTCGGCTCAGGTGCAGGCTCAACCAGAGCCCTAGATATTGCTCCCTGACAGGTTTTCTGGGGGGAGAGATAAATTTTTGTTTTTTTCAGGTCTGCAAGTTGTAATTCAGGGTCCACTCTCTGTTATGTTTAGGTAGCTGAGGAGAAAAAACAAAAACGGCAATACACCAGAGAGTCTGGAACCTATTGGATTGCAGTAACCTGAACTAACCACACAACTAGAGGTAGCCGTGGAGCGTTCCTACGTTGATCCTAGACGCCGCGTCACAGCCTGAGAGATAACTACACCTAAAGGCAGAAAGAGGAAAGCTATCTGCCCTGGAGCAGATCCCCAAAGAAAATAGGAAGCCCCCAAACATGTAATGGCGGTTAGACAAGAAGAAGCACGGACACAGACAGAAAATAGAATGAGCAAACGCTGGGGCCCAATTTTTCTAGACAGAAAAGTACAGGAAAGGATTCTTACTGCAATCCAAAAAAAAACCCTAAAAAATACCAACTCTTCTGATTGCAAAAACACCTGAGATCACACGATCTCACCACCTAAATCAGAACTCTGGTGTAACAAAACTAAGCCGCAGCCACTAAAAAAACAGGAAAAAACAAATGAACAAATAACAGTGGCTACAGATAAACTGAGAGGAGCACAGGCCCCAGAAGGGGACCTGGATGACCTCCACAAAATTGCAGAGAACTATGCAAAAAGCAAGCACAAAAATAAAAGCAGAAATATCTTATCTGAAAGCAGAAGATGCAGGCAAGACTCAGCAAACTTCCAAATGAACCAGGAACCAAAACTGAGACAAGAACAATTGATCACCGGCAACCATCATGGGAGGGAACCTTCCTTATATCAGACCAGTCAGCGATCCCAGATTGCTATTCCTTGCTGAAAGGTTCAGTACTGTCTGTAAACACCAGAGGGAGCCTCTGCTCAGAAACCATCTCTAGCACATTCATAACAGTACCCCCCCCTTGAGGAGGGGTCACCGAACCCTCACTTGTGCAACCAGGTCGATCAGGATGAGCTCGGTGATAGGCACGGATCAGTCTCCTAGCATGGATGTCTAAAGCAAACACCCAAGAATTGTCCTCCTGACCATAACCTCTCCACTTAACCAAATACTGGAGTTTCTGTCTAGAAAAATGAGAATCCAATATTTTCTCAACCACATACTCCAGATTGCCCTCAACCAAAACAGGGTCAGGAGGCGCAGCCATAGGAACCACTGGCTTAACAAACCTCTTCAATAAGGACTTGTGGAACACGTTATGGATCTTAAATGTCCCTGGAAGAAGCAAACGGAAGGAAACAGGATTAAGAATCTCCATGATCTTATAAGGTCCAATGAACCTAGGCTTAAACTTTGGAGATGCAACCCTCATAGGGATATTTCTTGAGGACAACCAAACCAAGTCCCCCACTTTAAACCGAGGACCATCAGTCCTATGCTGGTTGGCAAACCGTTGGGCCTTCTCCTGAGAGAGTGACAACCTCTCCACTACCTGGTCCCAAATCTGCTGCATTCGCTCCACAACAGAGTCAACACCCGGACAGACAGAAGCCTCCGCCTGTCCCGAAAAAAATCGAGGGTGAAACCCAGAATTGCAGAAAAATGGAGACATCAAGGTGGCAGAGCTAGCCCTATTATTAAGAGCAAACTCAGCCAAAGGCAAAAAAGAGACCGAGTCATCTTGATCAGCAGACACAAAACATCTCAAATAAGTCTCCAAGGTCTGGTTTGTTCTCTCGGTTTGTCCATTGGTCTGAGGATGAAAAGCAGAGGAGAAAGATAATTGAACAACCCAGTTTAGAACAAAATGTCCTCCAAAATCGGGAAACAAAACTGGACTCCTCTGTCAGACACAATGTTCTCCGGAATGCCATGTAACCGAACCACGTGCTGAAGGAACAAAGGCACCAATTCGGAGGAGGAAGGTAACTTAGGTAATGGCACAAGATGTATCATCTTGGAAACCTATCACAGATTACCCAGATAACGATCATTCTCTGAGAAACAGGGAGGTCGGAAATAAAATCCATAGAGATATGGGTCCATGGCCTCTTGCGCACAGGTAATGGCATTAACAAACCACTAGAGCGAGAGCAAGGCTTGGAATGAGAGCAAGTCCAACAGGACTGCACAAATTCCCTGACGTCACGAGACAAAGTAGGCCACCAAAAGGACCGACTCACCAGTCTCTGGTACCAAAATCCCGGGATGACCGGCCAACGCGGAACAATGAATCTCAGACATCACACTCTTCTTCCACTGGTCTGGGACAAACAATTTCCCAATAGGGCAGCGCTCAGGTTTATCCTCCTGACACCCTTCCAGAGCCAGTCTCAAATTGGGCGAGATGGCGGAAAGAACTACACCCTCTTTCAAAATAACACTAGGATCAGATAACTCAGGAGAGTCCGCAAAGAAACTCCTCGAGAGGGCATCCGCCTTAACATTCTTAGTACCAGGAAGAAAAGAAACCACAAAATTAAAACGTGTGAAAAACAAGGCCCACCTGGCCTGTCTAGGATTAAGTCGCTTGGCTGATTCGAGATAAACCAGGTTCTTATGGTGCGTGAGGACCACTACCTGATGTTTGGCTCCTTCCAGCCAATGTCTCCACTCTTCAAAGGCCCACTTCATGGCCAATAACTCCCAATTACCCACGTCATAATTACGTTCAGTTGGAGAAAATTTTTGAGAGAAAAAGGCACAAGGGTTACTCTTAGAGGTCTCTGGATCTCTTTGGGACAAAACGGCACCTGCCCCAATTTCAGAGGCATCAACCTCCACCTGAAACGGTAGAGAAACATCAGGCTGCCGTAGAACAGGAGCAGAAGTGAATCTCTGCTTAAGTTCCTGAAACGCAGAAACTGCCTCAGGAGGCCAATTCACCACATCAGAACCCTTTTTGGTCAAATCAGTCAATGGTTTAACAATACCGGAGAAATTACCAATAAATTTACAATAAAAATTGGCAAAACCCAAAAATCTCTGAAGAGCCTTTAATGAAGTAGGTTGGACCCAATCACAGATGGCTTGAAAGAAAAGAAAAAAGGAGTCAAAATACACTTGATTAGTGTTGAGCGATATTGCTCGATATCTAAAAATATCGTATCGAAATTGTATCGCCGATAGCACTAAATATCGTCGATATCCGATTTCGATAGCGGAAGTCCCATGTAAGTCTATGGGAACAAAATATCGAAATTAAAAAAAAACTTTATTTCCTTGTAAACACTAAATATACACACATAGAATACATATATATATATATATACATGTCATTGTGACATATATATATACATATATGTATAGTTTATACACTTCTACATAGTAAAATATCCTCTGATTCAATTGCCGGGTAAAGCCGGCTTCTGTGAAAAGACAGAAGCACCCGACATGAAATGACACTTGGTGTACATAGGGTTAACCATGTCTTTTCATGTCGTTTGCAATCTGATTTGCACAAACAATTACATCAGTCTATAGGTACTGCTACACTAAACAATCCCGCTAGCGATCACGATAACGACGCATACTAATGCGATCGCTAGCGGGATTGTTTCTATATCGCTAAGTGCGGCCACATTTAGCGATATAGTTAACGACGCTATCGCCGTTAGCGATCTTCTTAACGACTTTAGCGGTACAAAAGTACCGCTAAATCGCTAAGAAAAGGTGCCACACTAGCGATATATACTTACCCAGCGGGAGCGCCGACGAGAAAATAGGGTCCGGAACGATTCCAGCGACGAGCGAGATCACAGCAGGAAGCTCGTCGCTGGCAGATGCCGCAGTGAACAACATCGCTAACGGGATCGCTAAATAGTGACGTTTTTAGCGATCCCGTTAGCGATATTGTTCAGTGTGGCATACCCTTTAGTGTGCAAAATTTCACACCTGTAGGGTTTAATTAAAGGTGTAAATTCGTTGTAAAAAAAACGGACTTTTTTGCTACGAATTTACACCTTTAATTAACCCCTACAGGTGTGAAATTTTGCACACTTACACTCATGTAATTGTTTGTGCATAATCAGATATCAAACTACATGAAAAGACATGGTTAACTCTATGTAAACCAAGTGTCATTTCATGTCGGGTTCTGCATTTTCACAAAAGCCGGCAATTGAATTAGCGGCTATTATACTATGTAGAAGTGTATGAACTATATAAATATATATATATGTGTCACAAATTCAATGACATGTATATATATATATATTGAGGTGTAAAATTGTGAAAAAAAATGCGTGGGCTCCCGCCCTATTTTCGCAACCAGACAGACAAAGCAGTGAGTGGGGGCAGATAATAATAGCCCAGAGAGGGACCATTATTTTTGGCCCCCCCCCGGCTACTAACATCTGCCCCCAGACACCCCAGAAAAGACAAATCTATAATTAGATTCGCCCTTTCTGGCACTTTGCCCGTCTATTCCCATTGCCCTGTAGCGGTGGCGAATGGGTTAATAAGGGGTTAAAATGACCTTGCAATTGAAAGGTCACTTTAAGCCAGGTTAATAATTGAGAGCTGTCAATCAGACAACTATCAATTATTAATCCTATTGCATGAAAGAAAAATCAAACACACACACTTTAATAAAAAGAAGTTTAATGAAATAATCACACAGTTTTTGACCATATTTTATTTACCTGCTAAAACCATTTCCTGTAATAAAAATAAAATAATAAAGCAAAATTATTCTTACCAATCCGATGTACAGTCAGGTCCCACGGTGTAATCCATCAGAAAGGGTTAATGTTTACTGCAGGGACCGCAGCTAATGCTGCAGCCTCAAGTAAACCCCCAAATGAATGAGTTCCTCTCCTGGCTGACAGGAGAGGAAGTGGAAAGCTTAATTGATTGCTTTCCACTTTCACTTCAGGTCAGCCAGGGACACAATCAGTGACGTCAGAGGGAACTGGTTAACAAAAATAGGGGATCCCCTCGAAAAAAAATGGCGTGGGGTCCCCCCTATTTTTGTTAACCAGCCAGATGAAGCAGACCGCTGAGGCCTGGATTTTCAGGCTGTTAAGGAGCCAAGATCCATGGACCTTGCCAGCCTGATAATACCAGGCCACAGCAGTCTGCATATCTTGGCTGATTAACAAAATAGGGGATCCCCTCGAAAAAAATTGGCGTGGGGTCCCCCCTATTTTTGTTAACCAGCCAGATAAAGCAGACCGCTGAGGCCTGGTTTTTCAGGCTGGTAAGGATCCAATATCCATGGACCTTGCAAGCCTGATAATACCAGGCCACAGCAGTCTGCATATCTTGGCTGATTAACAAAAATAGGGGATCCCCTCGAAAAAAATTGGCGTGGGGTCCCCCTATTTTTGTTAACCAGCCAAGTAAAATGCAGACTGCTGCGGCCTGGTATTAAAAGACTGTCAAGGCCCATGGATTTTGGCCCTCAACAGCCTGATAATACCAGGCTACAGCAGCCCCACATTTGGCGCATCAAAAGATGTGCCAATTGTGGCACTTTACCCGGCTCTTCCCACTTGCCCTGTAGCGGTGGCAAGCGGGGTAATAAGGGTTAATGTCACCGTTGATTGCACGGTGACAATAAGCCCGGTTAATAATGGAGAGGCGTCAATAAGACACCGATCCATTATTAATCCCAAAGTTATTAAATGCATAAAAAAAAGACAAAGCAAGAAAAAAGTCTTTTAATGAAATAAAAGAGACAACACAGTTTTCATTTATTTTATTGTACTCTCATTCCTGCGACGCCATCGATCTCCTGTAAAAAAGAAAAAAAACAAACCAACAGTATACCACCTGTCCGACGCAGTTCCATAGTAACGACAGTCCCACGACGATCCAGCTCTGCTACATCGCAATGACAGGCAGAGCCTGTCATCGCGACGCAGCACAGCTGATTACCTGCTTCCCCGGCGGTGACGTCATCGGACTGACTGCTTTACGGCCGGGATTACCCAGCAGTCACTGCAGTTATCGCGAGAAACTGCATGTGACCGCCGGGGAGAAGAGGATGGCGGCCATGAAGCAGTCCAGGACGTGACCGCCGGAGATCTTCTGCCAGGTAAGTGCCGCTGACTCCTGACAGACCCGACCGACGGACACTGACAGTGACAGACCCGACCGACGGACACAGACAGTGACAGTGACAAATCCGATTACGGTATTCGATAAGACGAAAATATCGAAACGAATTATCGAAAGGCCGATAGAGCTAATATCGGCCGATAGCCGATATTTGCATTATCGTATCGCTCAACACTACACTTGATACTTTTAAAAAATATATTCCATTTATTCAGTAAAAAACAGATATACATAAAAATCACACAGTGGTGACAGAGACCCTAGTGTCAAATATACAAAATACACATGATTTCATGGGACAACTCAATTCAAATTCTTGTAATATCAAATTGACACATAAAGCCCATCAGAGGAAAATTGAATTTCTTGATATAATGTTGGAGGTTGATATGGGAGGGATGGTACATACGGATGTGTTTAGAAAGGACACATCTGTAAATTCATTACTGCATGCGTCATCCTCCCACACCCCACATACAGTAAAAGCCATCCCAGTTGGACAGTTTCTCAGAATAAAGCGGATCTGTTCAACTGATCAGAAATTTGAAGCACAATCAGAGGATTTGAGAAATAGATTTAAATCACATGGCTACAGCAATCGCTGTATTAAAAATGGATATTTGAGAGCCAAAAAAATAGACCGACGCCAATTGTTGTTTAACACAAAAAGAAGAGCATCTTCTAACCCCAATGTCAGATATATTACCACCTATAACTGCTACTGGAGGTGGACACAAGAGATAATTAATAAACATTGGTCGGTCTTATTGACAGAACCTATTTTGGCACGTAATATTCCTGACAAACTGCAATTTACAGCAAGGCGAGGAAAAAGCATTAAGGATTTGTTAGTCAAAAGCCACTATGTTGCTAAAACAGCAAATCCTCTAAATCCCAATAATAGTCATCCAATATGGGGCTGTTATCCATGTGGGGACTGTCTGGCCTGTACCCAGAAGAATATCATTAGAGGTACTAAATTCAGTTCCTCCAACGGGAAAAAGGAGTTTCAGATTCGACATCATTTGAGCTGCAGTAGTACTTATGTTATTTACGTAGCCACATGTCCGTGTTCCAAAATTTTGCGTGGGGTTGACCTCGCGTCAGCTCCGTATTCGTGTCAGGGAACATGTTAGGGATATCTCGAATGGTCTCAAAGTTGAGGATTTGGGTACCCTCAAAACCCTCCAAAAACATTTCCGTATTAAGCACAATGGCGATCCTAGTGATTGCGGGTCATTGGGATTGATCAGTACATTATGGCAGTAGGGGTGGGAACGTTAAGCGTTTGCTAGCTCAAACAGAATGCAAATGAATTGTTGAATTGGATTCAATGACCCCTATGGGGTTGAATGAGAAACTGAGTTTTGCCCCCTTTTTATAAGGTGGTTTCATCCCGTCCATCATTCTTTATGGGGCATGGTCTGTTTTTATTCTGCTCTTTTTATTTTTAGTATTAATTGTGTGCTTTTCCTTGTTTTTCTTTGTTCATTAGCATTAGGTTGTTCCATTATCTGGCTTTTGTGAGTGAATCATCTTTAGCTGTGACATTCAGTGGAAAGGATCAAAGAATTGAACTGTGAAAAATGGGAATCTTATTATGGCACCAGACATTTGGGGACTGCTATCTTTTGGAGATATAATTGAACTTATATATTGTACTAGCTGAAGAGCCCGGCGCTGCCCGGGCATAGTAACTAACTACGGTTAGTTATAACAAATTATAATGATTATATCTCTATATGTCCTCTGTTGCCTATAGTAACCAAAGAGAGCTCATATTAATGACCTATGGCAAAATAGAAGCTGAGCTGTGATTGTTTGCTATAGGCAGCCTGATAAATCCCCAGCCAACAAAAAGCATTCCCTTCTGGCAGTATATATTACCTCACACATACAAATAATATACAGCTCATGTGACTGACATGTGCTTATTTCCCTATATGGTCATATTAATGTCCTGTCGCAAAATAGAAGCTGAGCTGTGATTGGTTGCTATAGGCAGCCTGATAATTCTCCAGCCAACAGAAAACATTCCCCTCTGGCAATATATATTACCTCACACATACAAATAATATACAGCTCATGTGACTGACATCTGTCTTATTTCCCTATATGGCAAATTTATAACAAATTGGTCTTGTAGTTTGGCTGGTTATTAATCAGATATTTATTTTTAAAAGATAAAAATACCAGACGTGTGTGTGTTTTTAATGCGCGCAATTTTGAACACGTGGGGTTAAAATGTCGACTCAAAACACAGCCTATGATGCTCCCGGGGTCGAGACGTGCGGGTGTACAAAATTTCATGCCCGTAAATGCAGATTCCTATGCCGGACATAGACACAAGTATTCAGCTTTCTCCCCATTATGTAGATAGGGCCAAAATAGTTTGGCGATTTGGAACGTGCGGGGGTTAAAATTTCCATTCAACACATAGCCTATGATGCTCCTGGGGTTGAGATGTGGGGCATGCAAAATTTCATGCCCGTAAGTACAACGGTGCAGATTCCTATCCCGGGCCAAAATTATTTGCCGATTTGGAATGCGCGGGGTTAAAATTTCGACTAAAAACCTAGCCTATGACGCTCCCGGGGTCGAGACGTGCGGGTGTGCAAAATTTCATGCCCGTAAATGCAGATTCCTATGCGGGACATACACACAAGCATTCAGCTTTTCCCCATTATGTAGATAGGGCCAAAATTGTTTGGCGATTTGGAACGCGCGGGGTTAAAATTTCGATTCAAAACATAGCCTAGGACGCTTTCGGGGTCGAGACGTGCGGGCGTGCAAAATTTCATGCCCATAAGTGCGACGGTGCGGATTCCAATCCCGGACAAACATACCCAAATACATACACACATACATACATTCAGCTTTATATATTAGATATAATAATATTTTATATATAGTGATTATTGCACTTTTATCACTTTACATGTCTAATTATATTATTTTTTTATTTTTTCATTTTTTTATTTTTTATTTTCATTTTTTATTGTTATTTTTCCAGTTCATATGTGTCATATTTTGTAGTACTATTTATCACTTTATATTGTATCATTGACTTTGTATGCACTATTCATTGATTAATTTTTTGATATGACTTTGTTGATTGCATTGTTTGCATCATGTACACATTAAGGCACTTTTTAGGATGATACATATTTCCAAGTACTTGTATGTACCTTTAAATAATCTAACAGGGATTGTCCCTGTTCGATGTTTTTGAATTAACTACCGCATTTTTTGGACCATAAGACGCACTTTTTTCCCAAAAAATTTTGGGGGAAAATGGGGGTGCGTCTTATGGTCCCAACATACCGGAAAGTTCAGTGGCGGCGGCGCTCCCAATGCAGCTTGGCTGCGATGCGGCGGATGGTGTCCGGGCAGCAGCGGGCCTCTGGGCTGCGTGGGGGGCTCCGCCGGCATCTCGTCCCAGCCGGAAAGCCCCCCCGCAGCTGCGGTGCCGGTGCCTCCGGTGGCGGTACCGATCCAAGGTGCGGTGGTGGTGTTCGGGCAGCAAGCGGGCCTCTGGGCTGCGTGGGGGGCTCCGCGGCATCTCGTCCTAGCCGGAAAGCCCCCCCGCAGCTGCGACGCGGTGCCGGCATGAGGAATGGCCGCCTGGGGCCTCCGGCAATATGGCCGCCGCATACTCTCGTTCAAATCTCGGCAACGAGATCTTGTCCTCGGGAAGAGATCTCGTTGCCGAGATTTGAACGAGAGTATGCGGCGGCCATCTTGTCGGAGGCCCCAGGCGGCCATTCCTCATGCCGGCACCGCGTCGCAGCTGCGGGGGGGCTTTCCGGCTGGGACGAGATGCCGGCGGAGCCCCCCACGCAGCCCAGAGGCCCGCTTGCTGCCCGAACACCACCACCGCACCTTGGATCGGGACCGCCACCGGAGGCACCGGCACCGCAGCTGCGGGGGGGCTTTCCGGCTGGGACGAGATGCCGGCGGAGCCCCCCACGCACCCAGAGGCCCGCTGCTGCCCGGACACCACCACTGCATTGGGAGCGCCACCGCCACCACCGGATTTGTGAGTATATGGCCACCCTGGCCACCCCACAGAACACAGCCACCCCACATAACACGCACCAACAGACACACACCCAACAGAACACAGCCACCCCACATAACACAGCCACCCCACAGAACACAGCCACCCACATAACACAGCCACCCCACAGTGCCCAACCACCCCACACAGTGGTAAGCTAAACTCGGACTGTAAGACGGACCCCCATTTGACACATTATTTTTTTTCCCCAATTTTCCTTCTGAAAATTTGGGGTGCGTCTTATGGTCCGGTGCGTCTTATAGTCCGAAAAATACAGTATATAGATTGTTGTTCTCTATTATATACACATTTAGGCACATTTATACTTTTCACTATGTATACATTTAGGCATATTTAAGGATTGCACATATCTCCATATATTGTGGTGATGTGATCCCCCCTCTTTTTTGTACCTTAAAACTGATTAAGCAGAATATTCTTTTTCCCTCTTTGGTGTTGCCATTTGGCGGTATTATGTCTGACGCATGCGTCCTGAGCTCTTCATGTAGACGCTGTGTTTTCGGCTTCTGTTTTCCAGTGCGCATGTCTATTGACGTCATATGGGGATTTCCCCATGACGTGCGCACTGGGTGAATGCCGAGGGGCGGTACATCCTGTGGCGATGACGTCAGGGCGCATGCACATGGAAGACACACCAAAGATGGAGCACAGCATAAAAAGCCGTTTTTTTGGACTTTTATACTACTCCCTTTTGAAAAAGCAAACGCGAAAGCGCGTCAAGGGTCACACGTGGGTCCAGGTTAAGCAGCTTGACATCTCAGGGGTAAGCAATTTAATTTTCTAAAGACATTGAATTTCAATACCGTGCTAATAGGTAGATTTACATTGTGAGTCGCACATGAGTCGCACATGCTTAAGTGCATACCATTGCAGCATATGCGCCCTGAGTTTCCTATGTCCTCACTGTGAGGTGTACATTTGATATTAGAGTATAAAATTTTCCTTGCTGCTATACACTATAATCCTGGCCCCATGTGTATTTTGTATATTTGACACTAGGGTCTCTGTCACCACTGTGTGATTTTTATGTTTATCTGTTTTTTACAGAATAAATGGAATATATTTTTTAAAAGTATCAAGTGTATTTTTACTCCTTTTTCTTTTGGTTGATGCATTGTTTGGAGTACACTTTATTATAGTCCTTTTTATTTGAGGAATTATTATAACACATGCAAGTGTATATCTTTTTTTGATATATATATATATATCCCTTTTTTGTACTGGTCTTGTATTTATCACAGATGGCTTGAACCTTGACCGGGTCCATTTCAATAACAGACGGTGACAAAATGAATCCCAGAAATGTGACCTTCTGTACGCCAAAAAGACACTTTGATCCCTTCACATACAGTGCATTCTCTCTCAAAATCTGGAACACAGTCTGAACATGTTTCACATGAGAGTCCCAGTCATTGGAAAAAATCAAGATATCATCCAAATAAACAATCAGAAATTTATCCACAAAATCCCTGAAAATATCATTCATGAAGGACTGGAAGACGGAAGGAGCATTAGTGAGCCCAAAGGGCATCACTAGGTACTCAAAATGCCCCTCTGGGGTATTAAATGCCGTATTCCATTCATCCCCGTGCTTAACGTGAATAAGGTTATATGCCCCCCTGAGGTCAAGCTTGGTAAACCAACTAGCACTTTTCACTCTGGAAAACAGGTCAGAAATCAAGGGTAATGGATATTGATACATCACAGTGATCTTATTCAAGAGACGATAATCAATACACGGCCTCAATGAACCATCCTTTTTGGCTACAAAGAAAAAACAGAACAGCTTGTACGTGTCACAGATTAATAAAGGTGGCTTTGGATTCTCCCGGACGTCTTTCCATTTGTACTTGTCTTGTTTATGTCACGTACTGTCACTTTAAAAGAACAGAAAGTATTTGTTTTTGACACTTCCTCACTGCTGGTAGCAGGCCCCCTTAAAGTCCCCCTTTGTTAATCACATTGTCACATCTGTTTTTTTCTGTTTTTGCTCTGTTTCCTGGTTTTTGTATTCTGAGTTGGCTTCTAGCTGCAAGTGTAGCATAGAAATTTTGAGGAATTGAAACTGAGCTGTATACATTTTTCTGCTGTGTGATACCTCTTTTAGATACGTGACTCCAATGAGTATGAATACACGAGCAGGGGAATAGGAGAAGTGCCAGCAGTGAAAAAAGAGGAAGTGTGTATATGTTGTAACCAGTTCAGGGGTATATAGCTCTAGGATCGCCGTCTCAGGTAGACGGAGTGGCATAAAGAGTCCAATCACCGACAGCAGCACTGGTGCAAACTGGCGTCAACCAGCTTTTATTAAAGTCCACAGCAAACAAAACATAAATCAAATCATAAACCAAAATCCTAAGCTTGTCAGGCTGCTAGCTAGACACAGTTAATTCCCTCACTACTGTGATCTGGGCTCTAACAGCCTGGCCAAACAACACACATATTGTAGTTACCAGAACTTGGCTTCCAGGAGACTCCTGCAGCATCTGAAGTCAGATTCAGACTGAGAGCTCTGTCTGTGTAACTCTACCACCTATTTCTGGCTGCTTAATTAGGCAGCTGTGTGTACTCAGGGTTGAGCTGCAAGCCTGTACTGGATGGGGAGTGGAGTGAACGTCGTACATATTCCTTATGCCACCCAGCTAAGAAACCTGGGCGAGATATACACCCCGTCCAGTACGCACCCCTTCACTGTCTCACATATCCCCCCCCTCTTCTCCAGACCGGAGGGCTGGTCAACAACTCCAAAGAGACAGTGAACTCCGGACAAGGCATTGGCATTACCCTGTAACCTTCCAGGCCTATGCTCTATCGAGAAATTGAATTCTTGAAGCAAAAGGAACCACCTTGTCACCCTGGCATTCCTTTCCTTGTTCTGCTGCATCCATGCCAGAGGAGCATGGTCTGACTGTAAGTTAAATTTCCTGCACAAGAGGTAATAACGTAGCGAGTCCAGCGCCCATTTGATTGCGAGGCACTCTCGCTCCAGAATGGCATAATTTTGTTCAGCCGGTGTCAGTTTCCGACTCAGATAAATGACCGGGTACTCTTCACCCTTCACGACCTGCGACAAAACCGCCCCTAACCCCACATTAGAGGCATCAGTTTGAACAAGAAACTCCTAGCTGAAATTAGGGGTGACCAGAACTGGGCTTTGACATAAAGTCTTTTTCAAAGACTGAAATGCTTTTTCTGCCTCCGGATTCCAAACTACCATTTTTGACTTCCCACCCTTTGTCAGGTCGGTCAACGGGGCAGCAATGGAGGCAAAATTTTGTACAAATCTGCGATAGTACTCAGTGATGCCCAGAAACGCTTTGATCTGTCGTTTTGTGAGGGGTGTAGTCCTGTTCTGAATCGCCTCTACCTTATTGTCTTGTGGCTTAATCAACACCCTGCCAATGACGTAGCCCAGGTACTTGGCCTCTTCTAGGCCAATGGCACATTTCTCTGGGTTTATGTTCAGCCCAGCTCCGCCTATCGAGTCTAAGACGGCCTGCACCTTAGCGAGGTGGCTCTTCCAATCGGAACTGAAAATTACCACATCATCCAGGTAGGCAGCCGCATAGGCTTGATGCGGGCGCAGGATCAGGTCCATAAGCCTCTGAAAGGTGGCCGGGGCTCCATGCAACCCGAATGGCATCACAAGATACTGAAACAAGCCGTCAGGGGTTGCAGAGGCCATTTTTTCTTTTGCCTCATCAGACAGGGGTATCTGCCAGTACCCTTTTGTCAGATCGAGGGTTGTAATATAACGGGCGCCCCCTAATCTCTCGATTAGCTAGTCTACCCCTGGCATCGAGTATGCGTCAAACTTTGACACGTTGTTCAACTTTCTAAAATCATTGCAAAACCTCCAGGTTCCATTAGGTTTTGGGATCAGGACAATCGGGCTACACCACTCGCTTTGGGCCTCCTCAATGACGCCGAGGGCCAGCATCCGTTTGATCTCAGTAGAGACTATCTCTCTGCGGGCTTCCGGTATCCTGTACGGCTTCAGCTTGACCTTAGTACCGGACTCGGTCTCGATATGGTGCTTCACGAGAGAAGTCCGGCCGGGCAAGTCTGAAAACCTCTGCTGATTTTTCTGCAGAAACTCCCGTACTTCCTGTTTTTGGAGTACGGACAATGTCTCACCAATTGTCACAGGAGGTAGAGGTGGTTCTAACCCTTTCTCTACTTCACCCGAGGCCAATAATGACTCTCTGTCCTTCCAGGGCTTGATCAGGTTGATATGATAGACCTAGTAGGGCTTCCGTCTCCCGGGTTGGTGTACTTTGTAGGTGACCTCACTCACTTTCTGTACTATCTCGCATGGGCCATGCCACTTGGCCAAAAACTTACTTTCCACCGTGGGAATTAGGATTAGGTCTCGATCCCCGGGGATAAAAGTCCTAAATTTTGCTGACCGATTATATATCCTGCTTTGAGCTTCTTGGGCTCTCTGCAGATGATCCTTAACCAATAGCATAATCTTAGCAATTCTATCTTGCATCTGGGCAATATGCTCTATAACACTCTTGTATGGGGTTGCCTCGGTCTCCCATACTTCCTTGGCTATGTCTAGCAAGCCCCGCGGGTGCCGACCATATATCAACTCAAAGGGAGAAAACCCCGTAGAGGCTTGGGGCACCTCTCTGACCGAAAACATTAGGTAGGGCAACAGGTAGTCCCAATCCCGACCATCTTTCTCCACTGCTTTCTTTAACATATGTTTTAACGTTTTATTAAAACGTTCAACCAGCCCATCCGTCTGTGGGTGATACACGGAAGTTCGAAGGTGCGAGATTTTAAGCAACTTACACAGCTCCTTCATCACCTTGGACATAAAAGGTGTGCCTTGGTCCGTGAGAATCTCTTTAGGGATTCCTGTCCTGGAAAACATATGAAAGAGCTCCCGTGCAATATTTTTGGATGCCATATTTCTTAAAGGGACAGCCTCGGGGCACCGGGTTGCATAATCAAGTACCACTAGTATGTATTGGTGCCCCCTGGCTGATTTCACAATAGGACCTACCAAGTCCATCGCTACCCTTTCAAATGGTATCTCTATAACCGGCAGCGGGACTAATGGACTGCGGAAGTGAGAAACCGGAGCGTTTATCTGACATGTGGGGCAGGTTTTGCAATAAACCCCTGGCCAGTAAAACCTCTGGGGATTCTTTCCTGGGTCTTGTCCATCCCCAGGTGCCCACCAAGCACGTGGTTATGTGACAAACCTAGCACCATACTTCTATATGGTTTAGGTACCAGGAGCTGACTCACGGCCTCTCCCTTTACCTTAGTGACCCTATATAGCAGGTCATTGTTCATGGCAAAATGGGGAAATCTTTCATCAGAGCCGGGCTCTTGTGGGATCTCATTCAGAACAGTTATATTTTCCCTGGCATGTTTAACCCCTTCACCCCCAAGGGTGGTTTGCACGTTAATGACCGGGCCAATTTTTACAATTCTGACCACTGTCTCTTTATGAGGTTATAACTCTGGAACGCTTCAACGGATCTTCGCGATTCTGAGATTGTTTTCTCGTGACATATTGTACTTCACGTTAGAAGTAAAATTTCTTCGATATAACTTGCGTTTATTTTTGAAAAAAATGCAAATATGGCGAAAATTTTTAAAATTTTGCAATTTTCAAACTTTGAATTTTTATTCCCTTAAAACAGAGAAATATGTCACATAAAATAGTTAAGAAATAACATTTCCCACATGTCTACTTTACATCAGCACAATTTTGGAACCAAAATTTTTTTTTGTTAGGAAGTTATAAGGGTTAAAAGTTGACCAGCGATTTCTCATTTTTACAACAAAATTTACAAAGCCATTTTTTTTAGGGACCACCTCTCATTTGAAGTCACTTTGAGGGGTCTATATGGCAGAAAATACCCAAAAGTGACACCATTCTAAAAACTGCACCCCTCAAGGTACTCAAAACCACATTCAAGAAGATTATTAACCCTTCAGGTGCTTCACAGGAACTAAAGCAACGTGGAAGGAAAAAATGAATATTTAACTTTTTAGCCACAAAAATGATCTTTTACAAACTTTTTTTTTATTTTCACAAGGGTAAAAGGAGAAAATGGACAAATAAGGTTGTTATGCAATTTCTCCTGAGTACGCCAATACCCAATATGTGGGGGAAAACCACTGTTTGGGCACACGGCAGAGCTCGTAAGGGAAGGAGCGCCGTTTGACTTTTTCAAACTAAAATTGGCTGGAATTGAGATTGGACGCCATGTCGTGTTTGGAGAGCCCCTGATGCGCCTAAACAGTGGAAACCCCCACAAGTGACACCATTTTGGAAACTAGACCCCCTAAGGTACTTATCTAGATCTGTTGTGAGCACTTTGAACTCCCAAGTGTTTCACAAAAGCTTATAATGCCTGGGTGTGAAAAAAAAAAAAAACAATTTTCCACAAAAATGATTTTTTAGTCCCAAATTTTTGAATTTTCCCAAGGAAATTGGACCCCAAAAGTTGTTGTCCAATTTGTCCTGAGTACGCTGATACCCCATATGTGGGGGGGGGGAACTGTTTGGGTGCACGGCAGGGCTTGGAAAGGAAGTAGTAACGTTTTGGAATGCAGACGTTGATGGGGGTCATGTTCCGTTTGCAGTGCCCCAGATGAGCCTAAACAGTGGAAACCCCCCACAAGTGACCCCATTTTGGAAACTATACCCCCTAAGGAACTTATCTAGATCTTTGGTGAGCACTTTGAACCCCAAGTGCTTCACACAAGTTTATAATGCCCGGGCATGAAAATAAAAAATCCTATTTTTTTCCCACAAAAATTATCTTTTAGTCACTAATTTTTTATTTTCTCAAGGGTAACAGGAGAAATTGGACCACATAAGTTGTTTTACAATTTGTCCTGAGTACGCTGATACCCCATATGTGGGTGGGAACCACTGTTTGGGCGCACGGCAGAGCTCGGAATGGAAGGAGCACCATTTGACTTTTTCCAACCAAAATTGGCTGGAATTGAGATTGGATGCCATGTTGCATTTGGAGAGCCCCTGATGTGCCTAAACAGTGGAAACCCCCCACAAATGACCCCATTTTGGAAACTAGACCCCCTAAGGAACTTTTCTAGATCTTTGGTGAGCAATTTTAACCCCCAAGTGCTTCACACAAGTTTATAACGTAGAGCCGTAAAATTTAAAAATCATATTTTTTCCACAAAAATTATCTTTTCACCCCAATTTTTATTTTTCCAAGGGTAACAAGACTCCAAAAGTTATTGTGCAATTTGTCCTGAGTGCGCTGATACCCATATGTGGGGGTAAACCACTGTTTGGGTGCATGGCAGAGTTTGGAAGGGAAGGAGTGCCGTCTGACTTTTTCAACGCAGAATTGGCTGGACGCCATGTCGTGTTTGGAGAGCTCCTGATCTGCCTAAACAGTGGAAACCCCCATAAATGACGCCATTTTGGAAACTAGACCCCTCAAGGAACTTATCTAGATGTGTGGTGAGAACTTTTAACCCCCAGGTGTTTCACTAAAGTTTATAACGTACAGCCGTAAAATAAAAAATCCTTTTTTTTTTTACAAAAATGATTTTTTCGTCCCCAATATTTTATTTTCACAAGGGTAACAGAAGAAATTGGAACCCAAAAGTTGTTGTCCAATTTGTCCTGAGTACGCTGATACCCAATATGTGGGAGAAAACTACTGTATGGGCGCACGTCAGGGCTCGGAAGGGAAGTAGTGACGTTTTGGATTGCAGACTTTGATGGAATGGTCTGGGGGCGTCATGTCACATTTGGAGAGCCCCTGATGCACCTATACAGTGGAAACCCCCCACAAGTGACCCCATTTTGGCAAATAGACCCCACAAGGAACTTATCTAGATGTGTGGTGAGCACTTTGAACCCCGAAGTGCTTCACAGAAGTTTCTAAGGTACAGCCGTAAAAATAAAAAATCTCTTTTTTTTTTACAAAAATGATTTTTTTCGCCCCCAATATTTTATTTTCACAAGGGTAACAGGAGAAATTGGACCCCAAAAGTTGTTGTCCAATTTGTCCTGAGTACGCTGATACCCAATATGTGGGAGAAAACTACTGTATGGGCGCACGTCAGGGCTCGGAAGGGAAGTAGTGACGTTTTGGATTGCAGACTTTGATGGAATGGTCTGGGGGCGTCATGTCGCATTTGGAGAGCCCCTGATGCGCCTAAACAGTGGAAACCCCCCACAAGTGACCCCATTTTGGAAAATAGACCCCACAAGGAACTTGTCTAGATGTGTGGTGAGCACTTTGAACCCCGAAGTGCTTCACAGAAGTTTATAACGCACAGCCGTAAAAATAAAAAATCCTTTTTTTTTTTGCAAAAATGATTTTTTTGCCCCAATATTTTATTTTTACAAGGGTAACAGGAGAAATTGGACCCCAAAAGATGTTGTCCAATTTGTCCTGAGTACGCTGATATCCAATATGTGGGAGAAAACTACTGTATGGGTACACGTTGGGGCTCGGAAGGGAAGTAGTGACGTTTTGGATTGCAGACTTTGATGGAATGGTCTGGGGGCGTCATGTCGCATTTGGAGAGCCCCTGATGCGCCTAAACAGTGGAAATCCCCAACAAGTGACCCCATTTTGGAAAATAGACCCCACAAGGAACTTATCTAGATGTGTGGTGAGCGCTATGAAGCCCCAAGTGCTTCACAGAAGTTTATAATGTACAGCCATAAAAACAAAAAAATATTTTTTTTTGTACAAAAATGATATTTTCGCCCCCAGTTTTTTATTTTCCCAAGGGTAGCAGAAGAAATAGGACAAATTGCACAATAACTCTTGGGGTCCAGAGTACGCTGATACCCCATATGTGGGGATAAACTACTGTTTGGACGCATGGCAGAGCTGAGAAGTGAAGGAGCACCGTTTGACTTTTTCAACGCAGAATTGGCTGGAATTGAGATCAGACGCCATGTCACATTTGGAGAGCCCCTGATGTGCCTAAACAGCGGAAACCCCCCAATTCTAACTCCAACTCTAACCCCAACACACCCCTAACCCTAGTCCCAACCCTAACCACAAACCTAACCCTAACACACCCCTAATCCCAACCCTAACCCTAATCCTAACTTTAGCGCCAACCCTAACCCTAACTTTAGCCGCAACCCTAACCCTAACCCTAATGGGAAAATGGAAATAAATACTTTTTTTTAATTTTATTATTTTTCCCTTACTAAGGGGGTGATAAAGGGGGGTTTGATTTACTATTTATAGCGGGTTTTTATGATTGGCAGCTGTCACGCTAAAAGACGCTTTTTATTGCAAAAATAGTTTTTGCATCATCACATTTTGAGAGCTATAATTTTTGCATATTTTGGCCCACAGAGTCATGTGAGGTCTTATTTTTTGCGGGACGAGTTGACGTTTTTATTGGTACTATTTTCGAGCACGTGACGTTTTTTGATCGCTTTTTATTTCGATTTTTGGGAGGTTAGAATGAACAAAAATCAGCAATTCATGATATTCTTTTGGGGGAGGCGTTTATACCGTTCCGCGTGTGGTAAAATTGATAAAGCAGTTTTATTCTTCGGGTCAGTACGATTATGGCGATACCTCATTTATATCATTTTTTCATGTTTTGGCGCTTTTATAGAATAAAAACAATTTTATATAAAAAATAATTATTTTTGCATCGCTTTATTCTGCGAGCTATAACTTTTTTATTTTTTCGCTGATGATGCTTTATGACGGCTCGTTTTTTGCGGGACAAGATGACGTTTTCAGCGGTACCATGTATTTTTATATCGGTCTTTTTGATCGCGTGTTATTCCACTTTTTGTTCGGCGGTATGATGATAAAGCATTGATTTTTTGCTTCGTTTTTTTTTTTTTTTTTTTAAGGGGTTCACTAAAGGGGTTAACTAGTGGGACAATTTTATAGGGGGGTCGTTACGGACGCGGCGATACCAAATATGTGTACTTTTATTGTTTTTTTTTTTTTATTTACAGGAAGAAGTGAATTTATTGGGGAATATTTTTTTTTTTTTTTATTTATTTTGGATTTTTTTTTTACACATGTTTATTTTTACTTTTTTAACTTTTTTACTTTGTCCCAGGGTGGGACATCACAGTATTTTATCAGATCGCTGGTGTGGCAGTGTGCACAGCACTCTGTCACACCAGCGATCGCACAGGCATAGATGCAGGCTTCTCAGTGCCTGCTCTCGGCAGGCACTGAGGTAGCCGCCTCCCTCCAGGACCCCGGCGCCATCTTGGATCCGGGTCCTGGGAGGGAGGAAGCCCTCAGAACAGCGCGATCACATCGCGCTGCTCTGAGGGTCTCAGGGGGGCGCGCAGGGAGCCCCCACCCTGCGCGATCCTCCCCTGTGCCCCCAGTACACCGCGATCATGTTTGATCGCGGTGTGCTAGGGGTTAATGTGCCGGGAGCGGTCCGTGACCGCTCCTGACACACAGTCATGGGTGTCAGCTGTGATAATCAGCTGACACCCGGCGGCGATTAGCTGCGCTCCCCTCAGGAGCGCAGCTGATCGCCTATGACGTACTATCCCGTCCCCGGTCATACGGGCCCAGGTACCATGGACGGGATAGTACGTCCGATGGCAGTAAGGGGTTAAGAGTGGGGTCTCGCAATTCCTCACTCCCAAAATTGCCACGGGACACAGGTAGGTCAGGGACATTCTGTTCCAGAGAACCATTATCCCCCTCCCCCAACATCACTTGAAATGGAAATTCATCATTATCATCATCATTATCATTATCATCATCATTACCATTATCATCCCTACGTTCAACAACACACTAGCATTGTGTTCCGCCCCTATGGACCGCGCAACCTCAGTAGGAGCTTCATCACACTGTCCGGTAGAACCGTTTTTTCCCCAAAGATCCCAAAACAGGGGAAAGTCACGACCCAATATGACGGGGTGCATCAGGTTCTTCATTACCCCCACTTCATACGAGATCTCCCCGAGTTTTGTGACGAAGTCCACGGAAGTTACCGGGTAGACTTTAGTGTCTCCATGGATGCACACCACGCTCAGGTGTTTATCGGGGATGAAGTCCCTATCAGCCAGAGTCACTCGACTCCCTGAGTCTAGGAGGGCTTGTACGGGGCAGCCATTTATAACCACCTGGGACACCTGTGGGCCATTCTCCTTGGTTGGGGTGGCCACGCACACTGGTTCCGCGAGGAGAGAGAGAGACCTTCCAGCATCACAGTCCATAGGTTCACCCACTAGAGGACAGTTGGCTGAAATATGACCCCTTTCACGGCATCTCCAACACTGTCTCAGGTCTGGTGGTTCAGACGTGGAGACCTTTCTAGGCCTGGGACCTCCCGACAGGGAAGCATCGGCCCTTGCCTCACACATGTCCCCTCGGGGCTGACCCCGTCTATCAGCAGTCCCCCTGGCCCCACCAGCTGGAACCCTCTTACCGGGAGATGTCGGAGGCCGGGAACTCCGAAGTGACGACCGCTCGGACGGCTGGTCCCGGTGGTAGTCTTTGGTGGCGGAATACCTCTCAATCAGGCTGACCAGTTGATTGGCATCCTTGGGGTCTCCCTGTCCGACCCAGAGCTGCACCTCAGGAGGAAGGGCCCAGATGTACCGGTCCACCACTACCTTCTCGATCATTTGGGCAGGGGTGCTGACGTCAGGCTCCAGCCACTTCTTCACTAAATAAATTAAATCGTACATTTGTGAGCGAGCAGGCTTGTCCCCACTGTATCTCCAGTTATGGACTCTCCTGGCACGGACTGCAACCGTAACACCCAGGCGGGCAAGAATCTCCGCTTTCAACTTGGCATAGTCTCTGCTGTCCTGCTCGCTAAGGTCAAAATAGGCCTTTTGAGGTTCCCCAGTCAGATAGGGTGCGACCACCATGGCCCATTCGGATGGTGGCAGATTCTCCTTCTCTGCCAGTCTTTCAAATATGGCTAAATAAGCCTCCACATCATCATGAGGCGTCATCTTTTGCAGAGTCTGTTTTACCGCCTTCTTTACCGCGGACAACGCAGGTGACCTTGCGTCATCACTCTGGGACGAGGTGCTGAGAGCCTGGCGTAGTGGTGCAAACTGCTCCATTAATAGTCGATTAGTCTCCTGCTGTTGCACACTAGCTCTCGCCATATGTTTAAGCAGCTCCTCCATACTGTCAGACTTGTCTGTCCCAGCAACGGCAGCCTTTACCCAGGACATGCACACTCCACAGTCTTTACCACAGCCAGTTCAGCTTTGCTGTGCAGACACTATTAGGGCTACTGTCTCTTTAAGGCTGCTTTGGACAAATGTTTCTTTGCTGCTGTTTTTAGCCACTGTGTTGCCCGCATTCGAGCACCATTTGTAACCAGTTCAGGGGGTATATAGCTCTGGGATCGCCGTCTCGGGTAGACGGAGTGGCATAAAGAGTCCAATCACCGACAGCAGCCCTGGTGCAAACTGGCGTCAACCAGCTTTTATTTAAGTCCACAGCAAACAAAACATAAATCAAATCATAAACCAAAATCCTAAGCCTGTCAGGCTGCTAGCTAGACACAGTTAGTTCCCTCATTACTGTGGTCTGGGCTCTAACAGCCTGGCCAAACAACACATATATTGTAGTTACCAGAACTTGGCTTTCAGGAGACTCCTGCAGCGTCTGAAGTCAGATTCAGACTGAGAGCTCTGTCTGTGTAACTCTACCACCTATTTCTGGCTGCTTAATTAGGCAGCTGTGTGTACTCAGGGTTGAGCTGCAAGCCTGTACTGGATGGGGAGTGGAGTGAACATCGTACATATTCCCTATGCCACCCAGCTAAGAAACCTGGGCGAGATATACACCCCGTCCAGTACGCACCCCTTTACTGTCTCACAATGTCTGAATTCATCTCTTTCTGAATGCCTTTTGAGCACAGACAAAAGTCTTAAAAGTTTTTTTCTTTTTGTTTTAATCAATCATTTTTTCCACTTTATTCTCTTTTCAATTAGCCGTTTCTATTAATAAGGGTTTTTTTTTCTAAACATTTTTCTTTTTAAAGGTTTCTTTTTAATTAAATTTTTTTAAAGTTTTTTTTATCAACCATTTTGTAATTTTTAATCACCTTTGTTGAATAGGTTTTTGAATAGACACAGTAGGTAAGCAGGAAAGACTAAAAAAACTCGAAAGCCCCCATATAGAGATTAGCATAACGGGGGGCAAATCTCGTCCCCATCGCGCAGCCCCTCACTTGGCGGTAGCAGGTGTTCTCAAAGGAAAATATGTTATTGTTAAGAACAAACAGTATGGCTTTTTTAAAAAAATCTTTCTGTAGGAAGGGTAAGAGGTCATCAGTTGAAAGAAATTGTTGAACCGCCTTCAAACCTAAATCATGGGGGATATTGGTGTATAAGGCCTGAACATCAAGGGTGAGTAAGATGCAGTTACCCATGGTGGGGAGGGAAAGAAGGAGGTCGATCAGGTGAGATGAATCCTTAAGGTGGGAGGGTAAATTTAGGACATATTTTTGTAAAAACAAATCTATATAGTGGGAGAGATTGCAGGCAATGGATTTAATCCCCGAAATGATAGGGCGACCGGGAGGGTTTATGGGGTCTTTATGGATCTACGGTAGAAAATAAAAGAAGGGTAATATAAACTTAAGGGTATGCCACACTAAGCGAGATCGCTAGCGAGATCGCTAACGAGATCGCTACTACGTCACTATTTAGCGATCTCGTTAGCGACGTCGCTGTGTGTGGCATGTAGCGGCGATGTGGCCCCCGCTGCGATGTCGCTGGTTGTGCATGAACGGTTTGGGCCGTATTTTGATCGTTGGCGTCCCGCTGGTGAGCCTGAATCGCTGTGTTTGCCACCTTTTGTGAACAATGTGCGACCTCATTAACGACGCATTAGTCAGCGGCGCAGGCGGTACTGGGTTTTCTTTAGTAACGCCCTTCAGCTCCGATTGGTGACCACAACATCACCTCAGCAATAATAACTGCGCCCCCATCCATTGTTTCCAGAGCGCTTTGTGGGTGACTCCAACGGTGCTTTGTGCGTTGTTGCGAGGATAGTATCGTGTGTCGGAGTTTTGTGATCCTGTTTGAGTCGCTACAGTGTCCCTTTGTGCATTGTTGCGAGGATTGTGGGTTTTGCGATCCTGTCTGAGTCGCTAGAGCGCTTCATCTTTGCCATTTGGATTTGGATCTTCTGGCTATTTGGTTTCAAGGTACATATTGTTTGTGATGTTGTGTGATGCGTTTTTCTGACCTTTTTTTTTGTCTGCTTTATTTATTTTACACCCCCCACCATTTTAGGCTTTTGTAAACTGTTTTTTAAATGTTAACTGAAAAGTTAACAATATACATTTTTTTTTATATATATATATTTTTTATTTTATTATTTATTTTATTTTTTTTAAACACATTAGTAATAGTAATTAACTTTTCTCTTCTTTACTGTACAGGTTGCACATAATGAACCTGACCACCGCGGAGCGTGTGATTGTGGCAGTTGCATTATCAATGGAGGCAGATCGACAAGAAGAGGCACGGGTGGAAGAGAGGCGCTCCAAACGAAAGCGTCGCATGTGGACCAGAGAATGACTGGAGCAGAGGTCCAAATTCACCCACATGCATCTAGTGAGGGAGTTGCAGGAGAAGAATCCGCAGGATTTCCGGAATTATCTACGGATGTCGGAGGATTCATTCAAGCTCCTACTGGAATGTGTGAGGCCACTCATTGAACGGCAGGATGCACGGATGCGTGCAGCTGTTTCAGCAGAGGAACGTTTGGCAGTAACACTGCGATTTCTGGCAACCGGACGTTCAATGAAGGATTTGCAATTTTCTGCTGCAGTTTCTCGATCGCTGCTTGGCGTACTAATTCCAGAGACATGCAACACCATCGTCCGCAGTTTACGGAGCTACATGCCTTTTCCCAAATCAGTGGCGGAATGGCAAATTATTGCCTCTGATTTTGAAAGGATTTGGCAGTTCCCAAACTGTGGTGGTGCCTAGGATGGCAAACATGTGCGGATTACGCAACCAGCCAAAAGCGGATCCTATTTTCATAATTATAAAGGGCTACTTCAGCATGATCCTCATGGCCCTTGTTAATGCCAATTATGAATTTATAAACGTTGATGTGGGCATTAGTGGAAGGGTTTCTGACGGTGGCGTTTTGGAGCAAACAACTTTTGGTGAACAGTTGTTGAATAATAAACTTAACTTGCCAACCAACATGGACAGCACCACCAACCTAAACTTTGTTTTTGTGGGCGATGAAGCCTTCCCCCTTCATGAGCATCTTGTGAAACCGTACCCACAAAAGACTTTGACAGGGGAAAGGCGGATTTTTAATTAGACTCTCTAGGGCACGGCGCGTTGTGGAGAATGCCTTTGGCATAATGGCCAACTGCTTCAGGGTTTTTCAACTCCAATCAACATGAAGCTGGAATCGATAGACTCTGTGGTGTTGGCCTGTTGTGTGCTGCACAATTTTCTAAGAAAACGCGATGCTGGTACTTACAGTCCACCAGGCTTCATGGACTCGGACAGCAATGGTGACGTGGTGCTTGGAGAATGGCGTGACAATGATCCCGCTATTGCAGGCCTTCAACCTGTCAATCAAGTCAGGAGCAAGGACGATGCGAAGGCCGGCCGAGACAAGTACTGCCAATACTTTAACGGGCCTGGTGCAATGAGTTGGCAGCATCAGATATTATTATTATTATTATTATTATAGATTTTTATAGCGCCATTTATTCCATGGCGCTTTACATGTGAAGAGGGGCAAGTATAGACAAGTACAGTAAACATGAGCAATACAAGGCACACACAAGTACAGAAGGAGAGAGGACCCTGCCCGCAAGGGCTCACAGTCTACAGGGATGGGTGAGGATACACTAGGAGAGGGAAGAGCTGATCGTGCGGTGGTTCAGTAGACTGATGATCACTGCAGGTTGTAGGCTTGTCGGAAGAGGTGGGTCTTCAGGTTCTTTTTGAAGGTTTCCATGGTAGGCGCGAGTCTGATGTGTTGGGGTAGAGAGTTCCAGAGTATGGGAGAGGCACGGGAGAAGCTTTGTATGCGGTTGTGGGAAGAAGAGATAAGAGGGGAGTAGAGGAGGAGATCTTGAGAGGATCGAAGATTGCGTGTGGGTATGTACCGGGAGACCATGTCACAGATGTATGGAGGAGACAGATTGTGGATGGCTTTGTAGGTCATGGTTAGGGTTTTGAACTGGAGCCTCTGAACGATAGGAAGCCAATGAAGGGCTTGGCAGAGAGGAGAGGCTGGGGAATAGCGGGGAGACAGGTGTATTAGTCGTGCAGCAGAGTGCAGGATGGATTGGAGTGGTGCCAGAGTGCTAGAGGGAATGCCAGAGAGTAGGAGGTTGCAGTAGTCGAGGCGGGAGATGATGAGGGCATGCACTAGTGTTTTTGTACTTTCATGGTCAAGGAATGCATGGATCCGGGAAATATTTTTGAGTTTGAGACGGCAGGAGGAGGCTAGGGTTTGGACATGTGGCTTGAAAGAGAGGGCAGAGTCGAGGATCACTCCGAGGCACCGAGCGTGCGGGACTGGGGAAAGTGAGCAGCCATTGATGTTAATAGGACAGGTCTGGTGGGGGGGTAGAGTGAGATGGGGGAAAGATGATAAATTCTGTTTTGTCCATGTTCAGTTTTAGAAAGCAAGCAGAGAAGAAAGCAGAAATAGCAGACAGACATTGTGGGATTTTGGTCAGTAAGGAGGTGAGGTCAGGTCCAGATAGGTAGATCTGCGTGTCGTCGGCGTAGAGATGTTACTGAAGACCATGGGATTCTATGAGCTGTCCCAGGCCGAGGGTGTAGATGGAGAAGAGTAGGGGTCCAAGAACTGAGCCTTGGGGAACACCGACAGACAGGGGGCGAGGTGAGGAGGTGGTGTGGGAGAGGGAGACACTGAAAGTTTGGTTTGTTAGATATGATGAGATCCAGGATAGGGCCAAGCCTGTGATGCCAAGAGATGAGAGAATCTGTAACAGGAGGGAATGGTCCACAGTGTCAAAGGCAGAAGACAGGTCCAGGAGAAGGAGGACAGAGTAGTGACGCTTGCTCTTGGCGGTTAGTAGGTCGTTGGTGACTTTAGTTAGGGCAGTTTCAGTTGAGTGATGCAGTCGGAAGCCTGATTGTAAGCGGTCAAAGAGGGAGTAGGAGGAGAGGTAGGAGGACAGTTCAAGATGGACATGCTGTTCCAGTAGTTTTGAGGCATAAGGGAGAAGAGATATCGGGCGATAGCTAGACACAGAGGATGGGTCAAGGGAGGTCTTTTTGAGAATGGGTGTGATCGAGGCATGTTTGAAGGATGAGGGGAAGACACCATTTGTAAGTGAGAGGTTGAAGAGGTGTGTTAGAGTAGGGGTGAAGACGGTGGCGAGGCTAGGGATGAGGTGGGATGGCAGCGGGTCAAGCGTGCAAGTGGTGAGGTGTGATCTTGATAGGAGGGTGGAAAGCTGATCTTCTGTCATGGTGGAGAAGTTGGCTTTGGAGGAAGAGGGTTGAGCAGCTAGAGGGGCAATGGGGGCTGTGGGCCAAAGCTTTCTCTGATTGTATCGATCTTCTGCTTAAAGAAAGAGGCAAAGTCTTCAGCAGAAATTGAGAGGAGAAGGGGGAGGTGCTGGGGGACAGAGTAGAGAATTGAAAGTGTTGAAGAGCTGTTTAGGGTTGTGAGACAGGGAGGATATGAGAGATGAGAAGTAAGTTTGCTTTGCAGCAGTGAGTGTGGATTTGAAGCTGGTGAGGGACTGCTTGTATGCGGTTAGGTGCTCGGCAGAGCGGGATTTTTTCCATCTCCGCTCAGCAACCTGGAAGCCCGTCTCAGTTCTTTGGTGAGGCTGGTCAGCCAGGGCTGCCTGTTGATTGTACAAGTTTTGCTATGTGTGAGGGGGGCAGCCGAATAAAGTGCTGCTGTTATTGCAGTGTTATAAAAGGTGGCAGCAAAATCTGTGTCATGAAGTGAAGATATGTCTGTAAGAGGGAGGAGGGACTCAGAGAGCATTGGTAAATTGAGGTGTTTGAGATTTCTGCGAGGGTGTGTGAGTTTGTGGAGTGGGGGTTTTGCACTAGAAGAGGAGAGAGAAGAGAAGTCAGTAGGTTGTGGTCAGACAGGGGAAGGGGTGAGTTAGTGAGATTAGTAAGGGAACAGAGGCGGGTGAAGATAAGGTCGAGCGTGTGACCATCTTTGTGAGTGGCCGCAGAGGACCATTGAGTGAGGCCAAAGGAGGCAGTGAGCGATAAAAGTTTAGAGGCCGCTGGGGTGGAAGCATCAATGGGGATGTTGAAGTCACCCATAATGATAGTGGGGATGTCAACAGAGAGGAAATGGAGCAGCCAGGTGGTGAAGTGATCGAGAAAGGTGGAGATGGCAAGTTCTGGGGGGCGGTAGATGACAGCCAGTTGGAGGTTGGAGGGGGAGTAGATGCGGACGGAGTGCACCTCAAATGAGGGAGTAGTAGCGGAGGGGGGTAGTGGAATTGGGGCAAAGGAGCAGGTGTCAGATAGGAGCAAACCAACTCCTCCACCACGTTTGTTGCTGGGGCGGGGGGTGTGAGATAGGTGGAATCCACTGTATGAGAGTGCAGCTGGTGAGGCTGAGTCAGAGAGGGTGAGCCAGGTTTCGGTGATGCCAAGGAAGGAGAGTTTATTGGTGATGAAGAGGTCGTGGATAAATGACAGTTTATTGCAGACAGAGCGTGCGTTCCATAGTGCTCCAGGTAGGGGGACCGGGGGAGCGGGGGCTGGGTGAATAGGTATGAGGTTATCATGGTTACGAAGACGTGTAGAGGATCGTGGCAGGGTGATAGAAGTGAGTGTGGGGATGTGTTGAGGAGGGCCAGGATTTGGGGATATGTCACCAGCAGTGAGGAGTAACAGACAGAGCGTTAGAAGGTGGGAACAGGATAAGACATGGTGTGGCCGTGTGTTTCTGGAGAAAAAGGATTGTACGTGGAGGAACAGTTCTGAGGAGAAGGTGAGATGTCTGGGGAGAATGGAGGGGAAAATGACTACTTCCTTACTAGGTGGGGGGATTACAGGGAATAGGAAAAAAGTAAGTAGTATGGGGGTGAAAGTGAAAAGAAAAGGAAACATGGTAGTGGTTATATATTCTGTCAACTTACAGTCAAATTCCAGTCCAATTCTAGTCTAATTCATAGTATAGTAATTAGAAATCTGTAATTTGAAAGATGGAAGTTGAAAGATGGAGGTCAGACTCGTCTTGTCAGACGAATGTCTGAGGCTAAATGTGCACTTGAGAGGAAGCTGCTGTGAGGGGGGTTGTGGGCGTGATTACCCAGACCACATGGTCACAGTTAAGCAAAGCTAATAAAAGAGGGGGAAGGGACTGGCAGCTCAGGTATGCATGGAAGACACAAGGGGAATGAATGCATTGTGAATGCAGGAAGATGGGTAAGTGAAATGCCAGGGATACTATATGCACTTCATAAACAGTCAAAAACAGAGAAAAAGCTGCATAGATGATTGCATACCATACAAAATTAATGCAGCTCACAAAACACAGTCACAGGAATTTGGCAAAGCTGGGAAATTTGGTGCATACCATACAAAATTAATGCAGCTCACAAAACACAGTCACAGGAATTTGGCAAAGCTGGGGAAATTTGCTGCATACCATACAAAATTAATGCAGCTCACAAAACATAGTCACAGGAATTTGGCAAAGCTGGGGAAATTTGGTGCATACCATACAAAATTAATGCAGCTCACAAACACAGTCACAGGAATTTGGCAAAGCTGGGAAAATTTGGTGCATACCTGTAGGAAGAGGAGAAACAGCTTGATTAGAGTGGTACAGATGATATTGCAGGAGCGATAGGTGGCCAAATGCATTCTAGAATTCTAGTCTAATTCATAGTATAGTAATTAGAAATCTGTAATTTGAAAGATGGAAGTTGAAAGATGGAGGTCAGACTCGTCTTGTCAGTTTGCTTTTGCGTATGTTTTACTTTTGCCTTTTTTTAACTATCTTTTAATAATAAAAAATGTTTATTTTAAAAATGCCTTTGTGTTCTTTCAATTATTTTACCACAATGGGAGAAGGGCTAATGATGGGTGAGATGTGGGGAGGGGAGTAATGGGGATGGCACCGATATATATTACCAGCAGCTGTAGTTTTTACAGTATTTTCTAACGTTTTTTGTTGTCTATATTTTTTTTAACATTGTTAAAAAATTTTAATACAAATCTTAATTATCTACTGAATTGTGGTCTTTTATTCTTGTTTGTTATTGATGTATACAATATTGCACACGGGGTTATGGGAGTTGCAGCATTGGTTAAAAATTAAAAAGAGAAAAATATCAAAAATTATCAACATTTATTTTAAAGGCCTATGGTCACACTAGCGCTAAAACCTTATAAAGAAAAATAATATCAAATAATACACCACAGCTGCGTATATTAACTTTTAAATATATGGATTCAAAACAAGAAAACTTGCCTATGATAGCTACTCTAAAGCATGATACATCAAAAACAGAAAAGGGAAGCTATTTTAACCATAAAATGTAAATTTATTCAAAAAATCAATTAAAAATTTCATACAGAAATATTTAAAAAGGAGGAAACCAAGTGCAAAAGAAGCAAACACTGGAGGGAAAATTCTATACAAATTCAAATAATAACATAAAAATGATAACGAAAAAAACAATATCAAAAGAAATAAACATAAATATATGTATATGTCTAGTGACCATAAAGTGCAAAAAATAGTGCAAAGATTAAGGAGCTGGAAACCAACTTTCAATTTAAAGTTTGAATATGGCTAAGTGCACTCTTATCCACAAAAATAAATATGCTGCTAGGAAAGTGCAAAAATATGCAGAAAAAAAGGGACACGCACGCTCCCTAAGAAAAAGCATAAAGCGAAACGCGCGTCGGGGTGCCGCAGCACACTGGAGGTAATCATGCTTGCATTATCTGTCTAGTATCTCTCCACACTTTTGTGTTCATTTGCAATGATATATATTACTCTTTCAGATATATGTTGAGCTAAATATGGTTTAGTTTTGTCCCTTTTTTTCTGCATATTTTTGCACTTTCCTAGCAGCATATTTATTTTTGTGGATAAGAGGGCACTTAGCCATATTCAAACTTTAAATTGAAAGTTGGTTTCCAGCTCCTTAATCTTTGCACTATTTTTTGCACTTTATGGTCACTAGACATATACATATATTTATGTTTATTTCTTTTGATATTTGTTTTTCCGTTGTTATCATTTTTATGTTATTATTTGAATTTGTATAGAATTTTCCCTCCAGTGTTTGCTTCTTTTGCACTTGGTTTCCTCCTTTTTAAATATTTCTGTATGAAATTTTTAATTGATTTTTTGAATAAATTTACATTTTATGGTTAAAATAGCTTCCCTTTTCTGTTTTTAAATATATGATAGAATTTTTTAGTCATATATATATATATATATATATATATATATATATATACCTTTTAAGCATCTAATTATTAAATAAACTATAACTATTTTAAAATAGTGATAATATAAATAATTCGTTAGAGGTTAAAGGTCAACATTAACCAGGGAACACTTTGTGTTGCACTTGCTTATCTACATGGTGCTCCTCCCACACACAGACATGAGAGCCATTGCAATCGCAAAGTGACGATTCTCACAGCATGGTGCCCCAGCTATGCAGACATGAGACGCCATTGCGATCACAAAGTGACGGTTCTCACAGCGTGGTGCCCCAGCTATGCAGACATGAGACGCCATTGCGATCGCAAAGTGACGATTCTCACAGCGTGGTGCCCCAGCTATGCAGACATGAGACGCCATTGCGATCACAAAGTGATCGCATGGCTGCTGCGGTCACTTTTCGGTCGCAATAGAGTCTCGCGCCGCAATTGCTAACGCACGTACGCTGTGACGTCATGACGCTGGCGTTCTTCATGCAGCGTTGTGTGAGATAATGGTGGCGATTAGGCAACGCAATGCCCCGTGGGGTGACCCGAAGTGCGATACTTGATCCACAAGAGTGACCGCTGGGACTATAAGTGCAGGCTACCTGTGGCGCATCCAATGCGCCACAAGAAAATGGTCCTGAAGAAGATAAAACGGGGACTATTGAGAAACTTTGAGGTGGAGCGGACCCCAAGCCAGATCAGGAAAAAAATGGCGGACCTACAGTACCGCTCCAGCGAGAGGGTCTCCAGGATCCGGCACACTTCCGCAGGCATCTGAGTGAATATTGATGAGGGTATCTGGAGAGGTTATGTTTTGTGGGTTATCTACCTATATCAATGCACCCGCAGTGACGTGAGTACCAATAGTGAGGGGCTTAGGTCTCTTTCACACATCCGTTTTTTGAATTCAGGCACGATCCGGCGTGTTGTTAAAAAAACCGATCCGGTACCGGATGCGTTTTTTTTACCATTGACTTTCATTAGCGCCGGATCGTGCCTGATGTCATTGCGTTGTATCCGTTTTTGTCCGGATCCGGCGGAAATGTACATTCCGGCGGCCGGACAAAACGGTGCCTGCAACCTTTTTTTTTGTTTTCCGGATCCGCCTGATAGTGCCTGAAGCGGCGCATCAGGCGGCCGGAAATAATACAAGTCAATGGAACCGGATCAGTGTTTTGTGCAATCCGTCAAAAGACTTATCCGGATTCTGGAAATCAGAGAACTACTACTACTACTACTACTACTACTACATTTATGCCTGACACTAAAATACGGATGTGTGAAAGAGGCCTTACAGGCATTGATGGAAGTACTGGCAGTGATGGGGTTAGTAGAAGGATTATTTGACTGAATTGTATTTTTTATTTACAGGAGCACCTTCAGCAGCTCCAGCTGGCAACCCCTTCCCCAGCAGCAACCCCCACTCCAGAATTTGGGTCATCCAGTCCTTCACCGGGATATGGCGGTGATGGGAGTACCAGTAGTGAGGGGCTTACAGGCATTGATGGAAGTACTGGCAGTGATGGGGTTAGTAGAAGGATTATTTGACTGAATTGTATTTTTTATTTACAGGAGCACCTTTAGCAGCTCCAGCTGCTCCACCGTCCCCAGCTACCCCTCCACCTCCATCACCGTCCCCAGCTACCCCTCCACCTCCATCACCTTCCCTCAACCTGCATCTCCTTACCTGGCAACCCCTTCCCCAGCAGCAACCCCCACTCCAGAATTTGGGTCATCCAGCCCTTCACCGGGATATGGCATCCATGGCTTCTCTCCAGTGTCACCCCGTGACATGGATGCAGGCTCGCCTTCAGGTAATTAACGCACATAATATAAGCTTCAGAAAAGTTTGAGACTTTGTTAGGTCTTATGTGTAATGGCTGTTGTGATATAATTTTTTTTTCTGTGTTTCCCTAGCCGGCGGAGCAACAGGTTCTGGGTGGGCAGTCAGCGGGTCCTCTGACGAAAACTGTAAGTGTTAACAAGCATGTAACGTGTACATGTTGATGTTGCAACAGAATTCCCTGGTTAACTGTTACCATTACCTCCACAGAAACCCCACTGCCCAGGACCTGTTGGTGTCACACCGTCGGCTGATGGCGGCTATGAACACCGCAGTGGCAGCGATGCACACTGCCATGGAAGCTCTGCATGACCACGGGGTGATGCTGGAGAGGGTTGTGGCTGGACTCCGGGGCCCACAGTGATTTTTTTTTTTATTATTATTTTGTATTATTGTATTTTTTTTGTTTTTTTCTTTTTTTTGACTGGCCTCCAACAAGGGGGTGCAGTCATAATTTATTTTTATTTTTTTTATTATTATTATTATTGTATTGTGTTTTTTTTCCATTTGGTTTATTTCTTTACAAAAAAATTATATATATATATATATATATATATATTGACCAATGACCTTCTGACAGCAAAATGTAACGGCGACCACTCTCTGCTCATTCTACTCGACCTTTCTGCAGCTTTCGACACGGTTGACCACCGTCTCCTACTGTCTAGACTCCAGTCACTAGGTATTAAGGACACTGTTCTCTCCTGGTTCTCCTCCTATCTTTCTGACCGCTCCTTCAGTGTTTCGTTCTCTGGCTCCACTTCATCTCCTCTTCCTCTCACTGTCGGTGTACCCCAGGGCTCAGTCCTTGGCCCCCTTCTCTTCTCTCTCTACACGGCCCCAATTGGACAGACCATCAGCAGATTTGGCTTTCAGTACCATCTTTATGCTGATGACACACAATTATACACGTCATCCCCCGACCTTACCCCCGCTGTACTACAGAACGCCACTGACTGTCTGTCCGCAGTCTCCAACATCATGTCTGCTCTCTATCTGAAACTTAACCTCTCCAAAACTGAACTTCTTCTGCTCCCGCCGTCTACTAACCTCCCTAAATCTGACATTTCCCTCTCAGTGGGCGGCACCATAATAACACCCCGGCAGCAGGCTCGCTGTCTGGGTGTTATGTTTGACACCAATCTCTCCTTCACCTCCCATATACAATCTCTTGCCCGCTCTTGCCGTCTACACCTAAAGAACATCTCTAGAATCCGCCCTTTTCTCACCATGGAAACAACAAAAACCCTCACTGTAGCATTGATCCACTCCCGCCTGGACTACTGTAACGCTCTATTACTTGGCCTCCCCATTACTCAACTATCCCTCTCCAGTCCATCCTTAATGCAGCAGCCAGGGTCATCCATCTGGCTAATCGGTACTCGGACGCGTCCGCTCTTCACCAGTCCTTACACTGGCTGCACATTCATTATAGGATCCAATTCAAAGTACTTGTTCTCACCCACAAAGCTCTCCACACTGCAGCACCCCCCTACATCTCCTCCCTCATTTCTATCTATCGGCCTAACCGACTGCTGCGCTCTGCAAATGACTTTCGACTAACCTCTGCACTAATCCGTACCTCCCACTCCCGACTCCAACACTTCTCCCGCGCTGCGCCAATCCTCAGGAATGCTCTACCCAAGAAATTAGGACTATCCACAATTTGCATGGTTTCAGGCGCTCCCTCAAAACACATCTGTTCAGAGCGGCCTATCACATTCACTAATCAAAGTCATTCTCTGTGTAAGTGTGTGTGTGTGTGTAGCCCATTCACTATCTCCATCCATCCCTCACTCCCTTAAGATGGCTGGACCATCATTGTAAATGCACCATTGTATATACACACCTGTACTTTGTATCTCCTCCACCTCATTGTAGATTGTAAGCTCTCACGAGCAGGGCCGTCTTATTTTGCTTTAATTACTGTATTGTTAACGTTGTTACTTATGACTTGTGTTTTGAAACTGTTAAACTGTAAAGCGCTGCGGAATATGATGGCGCTATATAAATAAAGATTATTATTATTATTATATATATATATATATGAAAACAATATATATGATATATTTAAAGTTTATCTACGCAGCTGTGGTGTATTATTTTTTAGTATAAGGTTTTAGCGCTAGTGTGACCAGGGGCCTTTAAAAGAAATGTTGTTAATTTTTGAAATTTTTTTCATTTCATTTTTTTACCTATGCTGGAATTCCTATGACTGCTGGTACTCCCATGAGCCCGTGTGTGACAAGTAGAAACAAGTAGATGGAATAAAAATACAACATTTTAATAGTTGACAACAAAATTGTTGACATCACATAAAAATAAAAGACCACAATTCAGTAGATAAATAAGATTTTTATTAAAAAAGGTAACAATGTAAAAAAAATATAGACAGCAAAAAACTTTTGTAAAAAATTTTAAAAACTACAGCTGCTGGTAACATGGATCGTTGCCATTACCACGTTGCCTCGGCGGTGTATAAAAATAAGGGGGAGCACCAACGTTTGGGTTTGCTGGATTTATCCCAATTGGATTCGGCACAGGATTGTTGGGCCATGAGTATTGCGGGTACTGCGGTCTGGCCGTGACGACATAACTGTTATCAAGGTTTCCTAATTACGCTTGAGTCTGGACCTCAAACATGAGTCTCTCTGCATGAACCCGCTGTATAGGATCCAGTGTTGGGAGCTTCTCATTAGCGTAGTAAGCAAAGCCAGTTATTTTTGTTTGGTCTTTTTCCGCCGTAAGCACTTTTTTGGCAATTTCAACCAAATTCTGGAGTGGCCGAGGTGGGAGCCTTCCTTTTCCTTCCTGAAAATGTAAGCCGGCTCCGCACAGATGAGGATGGTGGCTCAACTACTTCGTTGTCTTGGCTCAACGCCATGCTGTCTTCTTCAGTCGGAGGTGTGGAGACAGCCTCTTCTGTGTCCTGCATGAACAAAAAACGAATGGTAAATCACAAAGAAAAAGAAATTTATCTTCACACTATAACACCCAAATACAGCAAAAATGTGAAAACGACACTTGTAAATGGATAGGCCTCAACGGTTGAGCTAGATTAATTATCAGTACATGAAGGGATTAATTCAGCCATTTTATCTACATTTCACATTAAAATGTGTTTTAATACAAAGGTACTTACATGTACGACAGGGGAGTCCGGCTGGATCACTGGGTCTAGATCCAACATGGAAGTCGCTTGTCTGGGTACTTCTTGGTCCCTTGTGAAAGAAAACAGCTCAAAGTACCACAATTTGGGGACATACACATCTTCGGCCCCGGCTCCAGACTTGGTAGAATTTTGGACTTTATTTAACTCTTTTTTGTAAACAGTGCGGAGGGCCTGAATACGTTTTTTCACCGATGACTCATCCGCTGGTTCATCGGGGTTACGGTTTTTGCACAGCTCCACCAGTTTTTGGTACGCATCCTTCTTTTTAAGCCTGTTGCAGTAATCCGCCAACTTTATTTTCCACAGGTAAGGCATCGAGCGGTACATCTCAATGAATTCCCGCAGGAAATCATGCTTATCGGCCATCTGTAATAAAAAAAGTCATAGAGGGACAACTACGGTAATAACACAGGGATCATAAATGGTGGTGATGGGCGCAGCTGGAGAAAACAATGGCAGACCTAAATAAAATCATAGATGGACAACTACGGTAAAAACAGCAGGGAACATAAAAATGGTGGTAGTGGGCGCAGCAGGAAAAACATTGGCAGACCAAAATAAAAGTCATAGATGGACAACTACGGTAAAAACAGCAGGGAACATAAAATGGTGGTAGTGGCCGCAGCAGGAGTAAACAATGGCAGACCAAAATAAAAGTCATAGATGGACAACTACGGTAAAAACAGCAGGGATCAAAAAATGGAGGTGGTGAGCGCGCCAGAACAAAACAATGGCAAACAAAAAACAATGGCAAAAAAAAAAAAAATTGATGGATGACAATGGTTAACAACAGCTGGGATCTAAAAATGGATCTGTAAAATTTAAAAAAAATTTAAAATTAAATGTGACAAAAAAAATACCTACCTTACAAGACTTGTTTGTGATCCTGGAAAAAAAAAATTAAAAAAAGGGAAAAACGCAATAGCGCCACAAACTGGATCGCAGAAGATATAACGGCACAGCCTGGATCGCAGCTAATGCAAGAGGCACAGACTGGATCGCAGCAAATGCAATAGAGGCACAGACTGGATCGCAGAAAAAAAAAAAGGCGCAGACTGGATCGCAGCAAACGCAATAGGGGCACAAACTGGATCGCAGTAGCTGCAAAGAAGGCTAGCAGGAACACTGGAACGATGCTGGAGATTTGAAAGAACCGCTTCTGCTCGAGAGCAATGGAAAGGAGCGCTGATACGTCGTCTTTTATGACGCGGTCATCCAATCACAAAGCGAGAGAGCTGTGACAAACAGTCATGACATACATAGTGACCACCAATCTGTGCTGAGGGACGTGGAAAAGGTTGCGCTCAATCACGCCTATCGAGGTCGTGATCTTTAACAATACATGCTGTGTGGCACGTCCCAACGACCGCCGAAGTCGTTCTACAGATCGCTGATCGCTGTTTGCGTCGTTAATGAGATCGTCCTGTTTGGAAGCTACTAGCGACCTTAAAGCGATCACACCAACGATCTCGTTAGCTTGCATCGTTGTCGTGATCGCTAGTGTGATCGTTTAGTGTGGGCAGTACCTTAAGCATGTGAATTGAAGGTTAGAGTATGTGAATCCACTAGAAAGGCAGACTTTAAGCTGCAGAATGGATTAATGTATTGAAAAGGAAAAAAGGGAAGTTCTTTGAAGTTTAGGTTGCTGACTGCTAGAATAGAGCAGTGGTAGTCTTGCATCGGTTAGAAGGTACAGCAAGTTATTTGAACGGACCAGGAAGTGATTTTTTATGTGTATAAGATTGAAAGGTGTTAAAGTGTTGAAGCCATCCGTGAGATGTTCATGGACATGTCACAAAAGCAGCATTTAGGTCTCACACATCAGAAGTCCATCCTGTGGAGACACGGGATATGTGCAGTCTACTCTCATTGAACAGGGGGACTTGTGCAGAGTGTGGCGCTCCCCGCCCCTCCCTACAGGAGAAGGCATTAAAGTTCAAACAGTGCCCTCGCAAACTGCTCAGACTAGCGGTGGACACCGCGTCCAACGCAGAGACCTATCCTCACTGCCGGACTCCTTCACAACAGGTTACTAGTGCAATAGAGGCATTGTCCTCTTCCTCATCTCACCCCACCAACACAGGTGACTGATGAAGGTCCATGATATAGGACCGAAACATTTCGTGTTACTACTGTGAATAAAAATCTTAATTCTCACTATACTAAAGTTGAGTGCCGAGTTCATTTTCTATTAGATACGGTGTGGGAACCTACTCTGGCACCTTCTTGGTTGTGCACACGGTTATTTTTTCATATGATATACCCATACGTGTAGCACGCCATCTTTGGTCATGTCACTATCCTCTCTCACTTTTTCGTATAATGCTGACGAGACATCGAGCATCCTAGCTCAGACCACCCTTTCAAGTGATTTCCTCAAGGCTCCCCCTCGGGAGACCCGTGGATTGATTTAGAGAGAGATTTACGCCACCGCACAAACTTAGAATTGCACTGTGCCACTCTCACTGAATATATTAGAGTTCAGAGAATTCCACGGGGCCTATGAGTACCCCTTCGTCCACTCTCTTCTCTGACTCCACTGAATATTGTCAAAAATATGAACAAATACTTAACAAGTGCTCTTTCGACCTCATGCTTTTAACCGTAGAGAACTTGCAGAAGGCCATAGCTACCAGCACCGAGCAAGTTGGCTCCATCGAGGCACAACTGTCTTCCATGGGGACACCAGAGGAAATCTCCTCCTTAAAATCACAGATAAATAACAACATAATTCAACACAGAAAGGACATAGAGGATCGCAAGCGCCAGAAATTTGCCCGAGATCTAGTGGACTATAACCTAGATCGTGTCTACAAGTGGCGAGAGAGACCCTCTTCATGGCGACCTTCCTATCGTCCAGGTCAAAGATCTTCAACCGCTGCCTCTACCTCCGGCTCAGAACAGGAGAGGGTGGCCTTTCTTCTGCTCCTATTCCTTTTTTAGGCCCACACAGACGCCAAACAAGACAAGAGTACCAGACGGGGGCACAGACCGAAGGGACAATCCGAATCAAATACGGACAACTCGTTCCCAGGTATGTGCCCACTCGTCATTAACATCTCATCCTGGACTTTGAGTATCGCAGAATATTATGTCCTCCAAAAAGGACTTTCCTTCTGCCCCTCTTACAAATATAGGATGTTTGAACTTGAGATGAACCTTCAAAGGTTTTTTCGTTCCCTACGACTACGGTGTATTTTTCTCAACCTCCCGCACCTAGACCTATACAGTCTCCGAGAGAACCGGGACGCCTCTCAGCCACTACTCTGGGCCTGAGAACAAAGAGCCTTTTCAGACCTCCCCCTGGATCGAATGCTCTTGAGACCTTTATTGATTTCATTTATACCTCTTTCCATGGTCTTAAATCTGACAAATAAATAAAAATATTAAGAATAAAAATATCATCATAAAACCTGCGGATAAAGGGGGTGCAATTGTCGTGATGGACCGCTCATATTACATCTCTGAGGCACTCCGGCAACTCGACAACATCACTATTTATCAGAAATTACCGCGTGATCCCACCAATGATATACGGACCCACATTAGCGACACTCTAAGACAACATTGTGATGCAGGCATCCTGGACAATAAAACTCACGAGTTTCTAATCTCTCATAATCCGATTATCCCTGTATTCTACAAACTCCCCAAAATCCATAAGAACCTCCACAACCCCCTGGCAGGCCAATCGTGGCCGCCTCGGACTCCATTTTCTCACCATTGGCAATTTATCTAAAAAAATCTTCACTCCTCTAATCAAAACTAGCAAGTCATTCATTTTGGACACTGGAGCGTTTCTGGACATAATCCGTTCCATCAATCAAGTTCCAGCTAATTCCCTATTAGTCACATTTGACGTAAAGACCTCTACACTTCCATACCTCATGAGAACGGTATACAGTCTGTCCAATGCTTACTTGAAAAATCTGACTTTAATCCAGCAGAGATCGTCTCTGTCTGGATCTGTTAACCATTGTACTTAAAACACAACTACTTTATATTCCAGGATGATTTCTACCTGCAGATACGAGGGACCGCGATGGGCTCGAACGTAGCACCCCCATATGCAAATTGCTACATGGCCCATTTTGAGGAGACATTGACTACACAAACCCTCTATTCAAGAACAACGCTATTGTCTGGAAACGTTACATAGACGATGTCTTCTGTATATGGGGGGTCACGTTCAAGTCCTTAGCACGCTTCATCAATTTCTGAATCGCTCTTGGCCCGGACTCAGCTTTACCATCTCTCACGACCACTCCAGCATCAATTTCCTGGACACTGTGATTATAAAGGATTCCAGTGGCTGTTTATCCACTGATCTATATGTCAAACCGACAGATCGTAACAGCTTAAATTTTAATAGCTTCCATCCAGTAGCCATGAAGAAATCCATTCCGACATCCCAATTCTTCGGGTCAAAAAGATCATCTCCGATCATACCACTCAGGAAACCCGCCTCTCAGAAATTAATTCAAAATTTAGAGAAAGGGGCTATCCACAAGGGGTCCTGGATCGTTCCAGAACTACGGTCACTCGCAATAAACAAGATATGGGAGGCAGAATTGCTTTCGTACACCATTACCACCCCTATGCGTATATATTACACAAATCCATTCGCCAACATTGGCCGCTCCTCCAGACTGCACACCCGACATTAAAGAATTCTCTAGCCCTTTTTTCTCCCATGCTTCCGCTGTGCCCCCAACCTAAGGAATGCATTGATCAGAGCTGAATTAGGCCCTAAAAAATCAGGAACTACACAATAATTCCTGAAAAACCAAGAACGGGCACTTTCCCATGTCTGGGATGCACTCAATGAATAACGTACTCAGAGGAGAAACCATCCATCACCCATATACGGGAAAAACATTTAGAGTCCGTGGTATCTTTACTTGCGACAGGGCCCTTCGTGATATATGTGATTAAGTGTCCTTGTGGGTTATTATATGTTAGGGAAACTAGTCAACCTGAAAAAAACGCATTTCAAAACACAAATCAACCATAAGATGTAAGAATACCTTACTCCCCATCCCACACCACTTCATCACAATGGGACATACCATAGCCCAATTAAAATACCAAGTTTTGGAACAAATACCACATTCACGATGAGGAGGCGACCGCATACGTCAATTGAAAAGGAGAGAGGCCTATTGGATACACACCTTAGACACTCTATCACTTAAGGGTCTTAATCGTGAATACGATTTACTCTCCTTCATGTAATTCTGCATATAACCACTGAGGCTATAATTTCCCCCCCCCCTTTTTGGTGTTTATTTATTTAATAATCCATGCTGCCATTTTCCCATACTGTCTTCTGATAACGTACTATACCAGTATGAATGTTGCTGTGACACCCTTTTACTTTATAAATGATGCATACAGATGTTTACACATCACCTGTCATTTACCACATGCTGCTTTGATCTCTGTTAGGTGGTTATTAATTATTCCTTGTTGCTGCAAATTTGTCTTCCATACTGTCTTATGATAATGCACTAAATCAGTACTCATATTACTGTTATGCCCTTTTTGACGCATACTGATACTGCAAGCCTGATATGTATTCCTATTGCTTCAAGCTAATGTATAAGATCGCAATGTTTATTGCTGTAAACTCCTTTATGCTTGTACTAACATGCTTCTCTTTCATTCACTTTAGAGCCGCCTGTATGAAATACTATTAATGCTGCACGTCATCCTGTTGGGCACATCTCCATCAGCACGCCGCTCCTTTACTCCTCCCACCTGTAGGACGGCCTCTGGTTACCTAGTATTCACTTGGAACGCATATCCATAGCTGTGGAACGCACGTCCATTAACTTCCTGCCACCTCTGATGCTCTGTTAGACTGACACTATAGTCCCGCCTCTTCCTCTCATATACATGCTGCTTTCTAGCTTTCTCTGCCTCTGACTAGCGGTGGACACCGCGTCCAACGCAGAGACCTATCCTCACTGCCGGACTCCTTCACAACAGGTCAGTCACAGACAAGTATAGCGGCTCCACCGCTTCACCATCATATTGATAGTTGTGATATTTACGGTTATCTATGTTTTGCGCTGTGTCTACAGGTTACTAGTGCTATAGAGGCATTGTCCTCTTCCTCATCTCACCCCACCAACACAGGGTATGTCACATCTACAGGCACAAAATCTACTTATACATAAAAGTATATCGGCACTTACGTTTATCTTATTTTCACATACAGCTATATCCAGCCCTTTCTTTCTTCCCTATGTGGATCAACCCCCTTCCCAGTAGTATCTGGTATGTCCTCACCATATATATTTCTTTCTGCCTTTGTGATACCTCTGATACAACTCTGACCTATGATTGCTCCCTAAATCTCCTGAAGCATTGTATACAAACTACTCTCTACCTTTACTATTGACCAAATTTTGATTGTACATACTTTATTTTGTTAATATAATTTTTTCTTATGTTTTTTAATAAATGTAGTGACTGATGAAGGTCCATGATATAGGACCGAAACGTTTCGTGTTACTACTGTGAATAAAAATCTTAATTCTCACTAAAAAGGTGCTCAGACTAGCGGTGGACAATGCGTCCAACGCAGAGACCTATCCTCACTGCAGGACTCCTTCACAGCAGGTTACTAGTGTAATAGAGGCATTGTCCTCTTCCTCATCTCACCCACCAACACAGGTGACTGATGAAGGTCCATGATATAGGACCGAAATGTTTCGTGTTACTACTGTGAATAAAAATCTTAATTCTCACTATACTAAAGTTGAGTGCCGAGTTCATTTTCTATTAGATACGGTGTGGGAACCTACTCTGGCCCCTTCTGGTTGTGCACATGGTTATTTTTTCACATCAGATGTCCATCCTGTGGAGACACGGGATATGTGCAGTCTACTCTCATTGAACAGGGGGACTTGTGCAGAGTGTGGCGCTCCCCGCCCCTCCCTACAGGAAGAAGGCATTATTGTTCAAACAGTGCCCTCTCAAACTGCACGGGGGGAATTCCCTCCCTCCTGCTTCTTCTCTCAGCCTTTTTCTCCTCTTCCTTCAAGCTTCTCTCCTCCTTTTTCTCTGCTACTCCTCTCTATCCCTCTTTCCCTGTCATTCCTTTCTCCTCCTCCCTCACGTCTCTCTTTCTCTCTCCTTCTCTGACACACCCTTTCCTCCTTCTCTCCCTCCTACTTTCTCTCCTCCCTCTCCAAATCTCTTTCTCTCTCCTTCTCTGACACACCCCTTTCCTCCTTCTCTCCCTCCTACTTTCTCTCCTCCCTCTCCAAATCTCTTTCTCTCTCCTTCTCTCACACACCCCTTATCCTCCTTCTTCTCTCCCTCCTACTTTCTCTCCTCCCTCTCCAACTCTCTTTCTCTCTCCTTCTCTGACACACCCCTTTCCTCCTTCTCTCCCTCCTACTTTCTCTCCTCCCTCTCCAACTCTCTTTCTCTCTTCTTCTCTGACACACCCTTTCCTCCTTCTTCTCTCCCTCCTACTTTCTCTCCTCCCTCTCCAACTCTCTCTTTCTCTCTCTTCTCTGACACACCCTTTCCTTCTTCTCTCCCTCCTACTTTCTCTCCTCCCTCATCTTCACACCCTTCTACTCCGTCATCATCACACTCTTCCCATTCTCCCTCACACCTCCTTCTTCTGTTCCTTCTCGTTACCAGCTGCGCCAACACCCAATCAAAGCAATGTGGTGTCCCTGTATTCAGTGCCTACAGCACAAGGTACCGTCTCTGTCCCACGCACAGTACAACCATTGCCAGTTATGATATCAGGAGAAGAAAGTGAAAATCTCCCTACACAAAACACCACAGGTAGCCTCCAAGTACAACAGCCAGCTGAGCCCACAGCTCAGGGTTTGGGGGGGAAGTGTAGCAAGTGTAGCTGCAGACACTAATGAGGAACCTCAGTACCAAGCAGAGCTGCCAACATGGAACTATAACCCTGATCCACCACAGCTTCAGCAAGAGGGGGAAAGATCCCCATGCAGCGAGACAACTTCTAAGTCCAAATATCAGCCAATGTATACACCATGTCACTTCTCATCTGATGAAGATGAAGATGCAACTTCATACATGTTGCCCAATACTAGGAAAGGAAACCCACAAGCACCAAGAAGGCAGGGGCAGGTAGAGGCACCATCCCTACACTATGTGCCCTTCATCCCAAGTCGGTGATCAATATTCTGCAAGACCCAGAGATACACCCATGTCATTTTGCCAAAAAATGCTGCAGATCCAGCGAACGTATGCAGCAACCTGGATTGATCTCTGGGCCGTAATGGTAATAAAAGCAGGTGATGCATTCTGGCCAATTATGAGGGAACACTTCAAGCTTCCAGCAGAATTAGATGTGTACGCCTGGGAGTCAGGACCAAAGCTAATTGAACATCTCAGAGAGTGGGCCAAAGGCAGACTGGCAGGACAAGCTCTCAACCTACATGACATGAGCCAAGACAAGACAGAGTCTGTAGAGAAGTTTCATGACAAAGTGATGCAAGTATTCCAAGATTTGGACTTCACTACCATGATCAGATACACAGACAGATGTTGGCACAGGCCTTTGTGCATGGACTGAGAGAACCTATCAGGAAACCACTGGTAGTAGCCAGGCCTGAGTACACGTCAATAGCAATGGATACCTGCTCGCAATAGCAAAAAGGATTGAGTCCCAACTAGGACTGCGGAAGACAGACCTTTATGGTGACCACTCACCTGGAAGAAGAGCTGCCCCGCCAGGACAGAAGAAATGTCCAGTGTTACAACTGTGGCGAGTTTGGCCATTTCCGGAACCGATGCAGAACACCTCCACAACCCACGACTTTGCCCAGAGGAAAAAGGTCAAAGAAAGAAACACAGAAAGCAGTGAAGAACCCATCCATGGACAGGAGAAAGCCAGGTCTGTAAGAAACCACGTTCCTAACATGGAAACCCCACCAGTGGGACCAATACCTGAAAGTGGATGGCGTAGTCAGATTTTTTCTTGTGGACACTAGTGCAACCAGAAGTGTGATGAGACATGTGGAACTCCACAACCTCACCTATCAGAATCTTCTGAGTCCCGCATGGGGATTGATGGTCAGGACAGACATTTTCAGGTTATGAAGCCCCTGAGCGTGTGGACTCAGCTAGAACACTCTATCCTGTCCCAGTTTGCTGTGTCAAGACCTGCACCCTCGATCTGTTGGGAGTGGACCTACTGCAGAAGCTGAAGGCAACCATAGTGTTCCAGGAAGATGGGACCATGACACTTTCTTCACCCCTGACTCAAGAAGAATCAATCATGCTGGCAGCCCAACGGGAGCCTCAAACAACCGCTGCAGGCCAACCACAGGAGGTGCTGGACATAGTACCAGGAAGCCTACGGTCCAAGGGACCCCAGGATATGGGAAGACTGCAAGTTGCGCCAGTGCAGGTGTCACTCAAGTTTGGAACCCCGTACCCCCGTAATGCCCTGTATCCCATAGCATCATCCAGAATCAAGACATCTCTGACCAACTGAAGGTCTAAGTGAACCCGCCTAAGAAGACGGCCCAGAACTTTGGCATTGCCAGGATTTTCAACTCAAGAGTGACCCTACCCCTTCATGAAATGGCAGCACCACATCTGGCTCCAATGCCAGAAGTCCATCTTGAAGGTGTCCCCTGCAATCAACCGTTCACCCAGGCCCTGGACCGGCAAAATTCCACTCAGCTGTTTAAATTGGTGCACAAATACTGACTGAGACCAAGCTGGAGAAAAAGAAATGGCTGATGGCTCATGCTGAGCAGAAAGCAGTCGGTAAAGGAGACGTCCCAACAAAGAGACCCCCGTGATCAGAGCAGGTGTTAACACAGTGACTGCCTTGGTGGAGAACAAGAAAGCCAGCTGGTCATCATCTCTCATGATGTGGATCCTAGTAGACGGCTTGCTTTCCTGCTAGCTTTGTGCCCGGGAAAAAGGGAGGGCCCCTGCTGCATTGTGAAGGACAAGGCCAGACTGGGCCCCTTGCCCATAGGAATCAATCCCAGCTTTTCACAGTGAAGAAAGACTGTAAAAGGAGAACCAGCCAAGTTCAGAATGGTGAAAAACTGAAGGCAGAGAAAGAGGCAAGACCCGAGGCTGTGAAAGAGGCTACAGTATTTGAAACCTCAACTGTGCGAATCCGCACACTCTGCTCTCAAATATGCCAGCCACAGCAACAGTATTCACGGTAATAAACCCGGCCAGTGCTTTTCTTCAATGTTCCACTTCTCCCGGATGACCAGTTCCTGTTTGCTTCACGCGCCAGTGCAGTACATATGGACAGTGTTGCCCCAAGGTGCTCAGAACAGCCCTTCACAGTTCACCAAGGCAATGTTTCCATCCTCACCAACTGGATTACAGACCATGCAGAAGTCGTACTTCTACAGTACGTGGATGACCTTCTCTCTGTACAGCTGATGCCGACACCTGCATGGCCCATTCCTTGTCTCTCCTACTCTACCTGGAGGAAAGGTCTCGAAGAACAAAGTCCAGTGGTGTCAAAGCGAGCTACTTCCTTTGGACACTGTACTGCCCACCAGGTGAAACACCTGACAGATGACTGAAAGGCCACTGTGGAGAAGATGGCTCCCCCAACAACTCCAAGATGCTGCAGGCCTTCCTTGGTCTAGTGTGGTATTGCAGAACCTGGATCCCTGACGTCCCTGTCCTAATGCAGCCTTGTGCGATTGCATCAACGCAACCCCGTTCCCTCTGTCGGATGCAGCCTTCAACTCATCAGGAAATTGAAAGACCCCATTTTTCCCAGCGCCAGTACCAGCCTACAGACTACGAGAAGCCATTCCATCTCTACCTGATGGAAAAAAGTAGGTTTGTGTACTGGAGTCTGTTATGTTACGGTAGCTGAGGAGTGCAGGTAAAAAAGGAAATACACCAGAGCAGTTGGAATCTATGAGATTGCAGTACCCTGACTAACCACCGCAACTAGAGGCAGCCGTGGAGCGTCCTACGTTGGTCCTAGACGCCTCGTCACAGCCTGAGAAACTAACTACACCAAAAGATAGAAATAGGAAAGCTATCTGCCCGGAGCAGAACCCCAAAGATAATAGAAAGCCCCAAACATGTAATGGCGGTTAGACAAGAGGAAAATTTACTGACACAGAAAGAAAATAGTATGAGCAAACGCGGGGGCCCCCAAACTATCTAAATAGAAAAGGACAGGAAGGGTACTTACTGCAATCTCAGAAAACCCTGAAAAAACACCAACTCTACTAATTTCAAAATCACCTGAGATCACACGACCTCTACCACCTAAATTAGTTCTCTGGTGTAAAAAAAATCAAAACAGCAGCCACTGAAAAAAAACTGGAAAAAGCAAAATACAAAACACAGTGGCTGACTAAACTGGAGGGCAAAAGCCCCGGAGGGGACCCAGAAGGCCCCACAGAAGTGCAGGACAAAATGCAAAAATATAGCAAAAACACAAAATAAGAAATTGTCTTAACTGATAGCAGGAGATGCAGACACGACACAGCAGGCTACAAGGGAAACTGGAAAGAAGGATTCAGACCAGAACAATTGATCACCGGCAACCCTGATGGGAAAATGACTCCCTTATATAAGACCAATCAGTAACACGATTCCCAGTCCTCACAATCCTCACAGTACCGCTTGTAACCACCAGAGGGGAGCTCTGCTCAGAACTCATCTCAAACCCATTCACACAGTACCCCCCCCCTTGAGGAGGGGTCACCGAACCCTCATTTGAGCAACCAGGTCGGTCAGGATGATTTCTATATAACGCACGGATAAGTCTCCTAGCATGGATGTCGAAGCAAACACCAAGAATTTTTTCCTGACCAAACCTCTCCATTAACCAATACTGGGTCTTCGTCTAGAAAAACGAGAATCCATATTTTCTCAACCACATACTCCAGATTGCCTCAACCAAAACAGGTCAGGGGCACAGCAGCAGGAACCACTGGCTCAACAAACCTCTTCAAACAAGGACTTGTGGAACACGTTATGGATCTTAAATGTCCCGGAAGAAGCAAAACGAAAAGAAACAGGATTAATAATCTCCATGATCTTATAAGGTCCAATGAAACCTAGGCTTAAATTTAGAGATGCTACTCTCATAGGAATATTCTTTGAGGACAACCAGACCAAGTCCCCCACTTTAAACCGAGGACCACAGTCCTATGCCGGTTAGCAAACCGCTCCACTAGAACCTTGTCCCAAACTGCTGCATACGCTCAACAACAGAGTCAACACCTGGACAGACAGAAGCCTCCGTCTGTCCTGAAGAAAATCGAGGGTGAAACCCAGAATTACAGAAAAAAAACGGAGACATCAAAGTGGGCAGAGCTAGCCCTATTATTAAGAAACTCAGCCAAAGGCAAAAAAGAGACCCAGTCATCCTGATCAGCAGACACAAAGCATCTTAGATAAGTCTCCAATGTCTGGTTTTGTTCTCTCAGTTTGACCATTGGTCTGAGGAGAAATGCCGAGGAGAAAGACAATTGAACACCCATTTAGAACAAAAAGTCCTCCAAATCTGAAACAAACTGGACTCCTCTGTCAGACACAATGTTTCTCAAGGAATGGTTAAGAACCCGTGTGAAGGAACAACGGCACCAACAGGGAGGAAGGCAACTAGGTAATGGCACTGTACAAACCACAATTCAGGGAGGAAAAGGAGATTGGACAATCCAGGTAATGGCATCTCAACAAACCACTAGAGCGAGAGCAAGGTTGGAGCGAGAGCAAGTCCCGCAGGACTGCACAAATTCCTGACATCGCGAGACAAGGTAGACCACAAAAGGACCGACTAACCAAGTCTCTGGTACCAAAAATTCCGGGATGCCCAGCCAATGCGGAACAATGAATCTCAGACATCACACTCTTTTTCCATTGGTCCGGGACAAACAATTTTCCAACAGGGCAGCGCTCGGGCCTATCCTCCTGACACCCCTCCAGAGCAAGTCTCAAATTGGGCGGAAATGGCGAAAAAGAAACTACACCCTCCTTCAAAATAACGGGGGATCAGATAGCTCGGAGCCCCCCGCAAGGAAACTCCCCGAGGGGGTTTTTCCCCCCAAAAAAACATTTTTTTTTGCCGGGAAAAAAAGGGGAAAACCAAAACCAAAATTAAAAGGGGAAAAAAAAACCCACCGGCCGTCTGGGATTGCCCCCGCTTAAAAATTCCAGATAACCAGATTTTTGGGGGTCCGTAAACCACACCGTTTTTTGGCTCCCTCCCCCAAAATTCTCCATTTTTTCAAAAGCCCCTTGGGGGCCCCAATAACCCGAAAACCCACGTCATAATTACATTCGGGGGAAAAAAATTTTTCGAGAAAAAAAGGAAAAAGGGGGTTTACTTTTGGGGTCGGGGGATTTTTTGGGGGCAAAACGCCCCCCCCCCCCAATTTTTGAGCATCAACCCCCCCCAAAAGGGCAGAGAAACATCAGGCGCCGTAGAAAAGAGCAGAATGAATCCCCCCCCTTTTTTTCCCTTTTAAGAAAAAGAGACAGCCTCGGGGGGCCCAAATTTTCACCCCAAAAAAAACCTTTTTGGGGGTTTCCAAATCTTTTTGGGGGTTTTTAAAAAAACAGAGAAATTCCTTTAAATTTGGGGAAAAAAATTGGGGGCAAAACCCAAAAATCTCTGAACCCCCTTTTTAATGAAATTTTTGACCCAATCACAGAGGGCCCAAAAACCCCTTCCCCCGGGGGCCCCTTTAAAATAACGGGGGGGGAAAAAATTTTGAATCCAGAAATGAGTTTTTCGGGACGCCAAAAAGATTTTTTCCCCCTTCCCCACATAAAAAAAAATTTCCCCTCTCTAAAAAATCTGGAAAAAATTTTTTAAAACCATGTTTCACATGAAGCCCCTTTTTTTTAAAGAAAAAATCAAGAATCATCCAAATAAACAATCAGAAACTTGCCCAAAAAAACCCCAAAAAAATGTCATTCATGAAGGACGGGGAAAAGGGGAAACATTATTTACCCCAAAAGGGGGATCAAAAAAGGGACTAAAAAAAACCCCCTTTGGGGGGGTTAAATGCCGTCTTTTCCCTTTTTTTTCCCCCCCCTTTTAAAAAGAATAAGTTATTTTTGGGGCCCCCCCCCCCCAAGCTTGGGGGAAACCCAAATAGCGTTTTTTCACCCTTTAAAAAAAGGGCAAAAAAACAAGGGGAACGGTAAAATTTTTTTTTTACATAATTTGTTCAAGAGACATTTTAAAAAAAAACAGCCCTTTTAAAAAAACCCCCCCTTTTTGGGCCCCCAAAAAAAAAAAACCGGGGCCCCAAAAAGGGGGGAAAAGGGGGGTCTGATATGACCCTTCTCCCAAAGGTTTTCCCCCCAAAAAAGAAAACCCCAAACGTCAAAAATTTTGGTACAGACAAGTTAAAAAAAACGACCTTTAGGAATTTTTTTAAACCCCCTAAAATTTTTTAAACGCACCATAGCTCCTTTTTGGGGGGGTAAGGATAAAATTTTCTTTCCTAAACACACAAAAAAAAAAAAAAAAAAAGTCAGGGGAAAAACCCCAGCCGGGGGAGGCAGAAAAAAAAGGGGTGTTGGGGGTTTAAAACATTGGGGAAAACCCCAAAAAAGGGGTTACAGAAAAAAGATTTCCAACCAAAAAAAGGGGGAAGAACTGAACCAAGGGGGAAAACCCCCCACTTAAAAAAACATGCAATTTAAAAAAACCAAAAATTTGCAGCCCCCTTTTTATCAGGTTCCA